>JAQFVV010008841.1:0-21492 GCA_028023455.1 Epiperipatus broadwayi | reverse complement strand
TACCGGTATAAATCCACCACGCTTACTCATACACAGTACCCGAGTTCAAACCCAGTCCACGTTTAAGAATAAATTCCAAAATGCCAACCGAGAATTCAAACCCAAACCCTGGCATGACTAACCTGATGATGACTTTATAACAGCATGGGGTTATCCGATCTCTTTACTAGCTCAACTCAGAACACAGACTAAATTACTTACAGTTTTATATACAGATCTATTATACTCTGGGTATCGATACGGTCATTAATGTAATGCATATATTTAAGTTGTCAATACAGACAGTACGTGACGCTCTTCCGATCTCTAATGAGGTGGAAGACACAAAATTAGAGTAAATAAATTGTTTAATAACAAATAGAGAGCATAAAAATATAGTATTCAAAAGTACGGTAAGATTTCCATAAATATTCTATTATAATTAGCTACTAGTCTTTAGTAATCATTTTTACCTGGTAAACAAACTCATACCAATATTTGTGTAGTGAACTGATCGACGGGTGGTTAAGGGAATCAGAGCATTTGAGCATTGAAAATATTTCTCTACCATTTTTATTAAGTTATTTTATTCGAATAGATTCAAACCGTTGCGTGTACGAATAGTTGGAGGGTGGTTTCGTATAACTATGATATCTAAGATTGATGTACTAGCGGTTGCCTAGATTGAAGAGCCCTACAGTAATCACTTGCGGTGCATTAACGGAATACCGGACGGCTTGTACTTTGACAAGGCTTAATGCCCCCAAGTAGCTCCGGGACACTACAACCAGCCGGGATCATTTCGAAACCCGGTGATCCAAGAGATAACCTGGGAAAGAATTGCTTTCTTCCCCATGTGGTAGTATGGCGAGACGCTAACTTCGGCGAAGGGAAGGCATTGCCAGAGCGTCGTGAAGAAAGAGTGCTTGAAGTGGGTTTGAAAAGGAATTATACCAAACCTGGGTAATCAATTCGTCTATTTCTGCGCAACAGGCTGATATAACTATTCCAATAAAACATGGCGGAATCAAACTGACCGCGAAAGCAATAATTAATTAAGTTTACTCTTCCGATCCCTAACTCCCCCAGGTCGTTCAGGCGGTAGCGATGATAACAAATTATACACTGAGAACTATTTCTCATTTCATGTAGGAAACTAAGATAATAAACTTAAAACCCTTTACATTTTTAAGATTGAAGTATCGGTTACAATAGTATGACAACACAAAAAAAAACATAATAAAGTGATTTAATATCTGCCAACTCAATATATGAAATAATCTTTACTTTAACAACGAACTTCCTTTTAAAATAACTATAATCAATATTATAAACTAGCTTTAAACAGAGTTGGAAAATATTTCTATTGGCATCGTTTGTTTATAGCATAAGTAAATAGGAAAAAAAAATATAAATGTCTTCATTTGAATTATTATTAGTAGCTACAATATTTACAAACTATTTTCTAAAGACTAGAGCAGAGGAAAAGGAGAAAAGAAAATTTACTGACAGGTTTGAAACAGTAGCGTTATAAACGGAAAAAAACTTACATGTGATTCATTTGATTGACAGGTTAACTTATAACATTAAGCTCGGGAGAAAGTTAAAAGTTCATGTAACACAGTTACCCCCCTTCCTTCTTCATCCGGCACGGCTTCTCACGATGGTATTTCTGATGAACGTAGGCACGCATTTGAAATCTACTGGGAAGGCATAGTCAATTTGGAGATTGGAAGCTGGAAATTGTGAAGCACATAAAACATGATCAGTCAGCGGCACAAAGATTCAAATTGGTGGGACAGAGATCAGCTCCTGGCACTTAGCCCATCGACATTACGGTTTACTGGTGGACTTCTTAACAAAAGTTGGAGAGATTTCTCTAGCAACTGCTTTGCTGTTTTTGAGAGGATCTACTCTCAGCCACGTCAAAAGTTAGAATGTTAGTTTTCTCTATGATGGCCATGGTTGACCTTTCTGTCCGGTTTTTGTTTTAGGCTCTGCCTACTTTTCTCTAGCCTTCAGCAATCCAGCTTGACCATACAATATCAATTATCCATTTCCATTGTTCCGTTTTCAGCTATCTTTAACTTTAATACGCAATTTTAAATTGACAAAGTAATTACAAATATAAATTCCTTATCTAATTTCGAATATACCTCAATTACTCTATACATTTGTACAATACAGATTTTAATTAAAACCACTGATCAAAGGAATGTGACTTTTGATCAGTAATTTTAAACGACTTTGTATAATTCTAAAAGGCTAAAATTTAAGCAAATACACCCGCAATGAAACTTTTAAATTAAGCTGATATAAATTCACAAACCACGCACACACGAATATTATTTCATGATTTGTGACATTTATGCACGGAATCTTTACATATTTATTTACAAAACATAAAATATATATAGCTCAATTTTTGTGACTTGAAATGGAAAAATCCCATTGCGGGCGAATAGTATTTCGAATTACCGTACTTAAACACATGAAACTAAGATCGGTTCTTCGATCTGTCTGTTTCAGTATTAAGGCAGATATATTTCTTAAAAACTTAACGTAAATCTGTTTACTTACATTTTAAATGAGAAAGGCTTCAACAAAGTTGTTCAGTAAATTTATAAAAGATTTTATTACGTTAATAGTTTTACTAATCTTCTTGCCATTTAAATACATTTTTTTCTTTTGAATATTTGTCTAATTAAACTTTCTCTGTTATGTTTTCACAATTGGTGTTTAACAAAGGTATGTATTTTTTCCAACAATGTTTTCAATTTTTATGACTATAGTATACAGTAGATTATTAGGGACTTAACGAATCAGGAACAAATATGTACTGTAGGTTTACTTGTGGATTCTTAATTTACATCAATTAAAAGAGGAAAAAATACTTCACTTTTTTGAATTAAGTATGATGATAAGTGTGCTGTTTATGTTCTTTTGAAATATTTCTTCATTAAATATATTTAAAATTTTAGAGACAATATATAACGAAATTATTTCATAAATTAATATTCAAAAAACTCAAATTTTGCTTCAGCCAGAGATAAAAAAAACATTTTTAAGATATTTTATTTGAATGAGTATTACTTGGTAAACCAGGGATATTGTCATATTCTAATCAATATTTATAAAAATGGAACAGCAACGTTTATATTACATAATGATATTAGGAAGGTTTAAAACAGAATGACTCCATATCTCCAAAACGTTTTTCAGCAGTGCTACAAGAAATATTTTGTGGTTTGAAATGGCCAGTTAAAGAAATAAAAGTAAATGGAGATTATTTAAGTCATTTAGATTTTGCAAGTAATGCTTCCGAGCTTCTGGAAATATTCCAAGAGTATCAAATGATAGTAAGAAAGTAGGACGAAGGGTAATCGTTAAATAGTCTAAAATAATGTTCAGTGGATTTTCTTAAAAAATGAAAATAAAGATTGAAAATCATAAGTTAGAAGAAGTTAACAACTACAAAGATCTTGGTCAGATTATTACTACAAATGTAAACATAATGGATAAAATTGATCATAGAATTAAACTAATAGTGTTTTTGGTAAAAATAAATTAATATTAAAAGGAAATATGCCTATGTATTTAAAACAGAACGTTTTTAATAAATGTATTTTACCAGTTCTTACTTATAAATCTGAGAGTTGGACACTTAAACAGAAGAGCAATATCAAGACTTCAGACCACTCAAAGAAGTATGAAAATATGCATGCATGTTAAGAGTAACAAGAAGAGATCGAAAACAAAATACATGGATAAGGGAACAAACTGGTATTGCTGACATTTTGAAAGAAGAGACTGAATTGGAGTTCAGTGTGACTGATTGTTAGAAGAGATGATAATATATGGACCTTTAAAATCATAAACTGAATTCCAAGAGATGGTGAAAGATGCAGAAAGAGATCAAATGAGTGGTGGATGGATGAAATAAGGAAGTGTGTAGAGTGATTTGGAGAAGAGAGGCTGGAAATCAAAGAAATTAGATTAAATGTGGAGTCCTTCACCCTGCAGTTGATTTATAATGACTTATAATGAAGATAAGAGCTGTATTTTATCTATTTTACTATGTGGAAATGAACCTTCGACACTGTAGGAAATTAACATTATGTCATTAGAAAAATTTCATTTAAGAATAGTTTATAAAAATTTAAAAATACAAATGGTTTATTTATGAGATCAATTAATGGATTTTTCAGTTTTCTGAATGTATTATTTGCTATTGTAAAATCACATCGACATACAGTTGAGCAGAGAAACAACACAAAACTTCCTAAAATACTAATTAATGGAAAAATTGAGCATAGTTTATGGGTAAGAAAATCCACTTTACATTATAAAGATTATTTCAAAAGAATTCTAAATAATTGCATTGTTCATTGTTTTCATTAGGAATACATTAAACAGAATACAAAACATTCGATAACTAAAATATTAATTTTAAAAAAAAAATAGTTTTTCAATAGAAGATAAAAACATGCAAACATAAAATGAATAAAATAATACTTTTCATTTTGGGCAGCTTTTGTGTGTCTTAGATAGATTATATAGTCATTGGCATCTTCATGATTCTTATTGGCATGATCTCTTTATTACTCTTCTCTTATGCCTCCCCTTCCTTCCTTCTTTTCGTCTTTCTTCTCCTACTTCTTCTGATTGTCCTTTTTCCCTTTTCTTCTTGTTTTTATTATTAAAAATGCTTTTTTGTAAGCAAGTATGGCTATTCATCATGAAAGAAAGAAGAATGTAAACAAATAAATGAGAGATAACAAAAAATTACACCACAAATGAGTTCTACAATGATGATGCAAACTAATCTGTGATACCCAAATACATCCATATGCTGACCATTTTTATTTTATTTTGATATGCAAATATATTGTATTTTAATTTCTTCAGAATTTTTTTTTCTGAAATACTTCGTCGTATCTAATTGATGCTATTCAATAGAGTGAAGAGAAAGATCAATTGGCATTTCTCTTATGTTAGAGAAATAATCGGTCGGTCTTTCTCTTCACTCTTTGTATTAAGAATATTTCATTTATCTAAAGCCCAATGTTGGAGTGTTAATCTTGATATATTCAAATTTATTGTTATTAATATTATTGCAATTGTTGGTGGTGATAGTTGTGTCGTTGTTGCTATTTTTATTATTATTGCTATTATATATATTTTTATCATCTTATCTTTTTGTTTAAATCTTTACAAATGGCTGTTTCTGCTACTAATATATTCATTTTTGTTGTATCGATAAATTATCCATGAAAGTACATTAATTTTGATATAAAACAATTCCATCTTGCCAAGCCTTAACTGTAGAAAAACATAATGGATATTAAATAAAATGTTAGATAAGTAGACTTTTTTTTAACTTAGAGCTATAGATGTGTAAAATAACTTCCAATAATTTACTTTTTATTATATGTGTGTATTTATAAATTTATTAAACGCACATTGATTACGTAAGTAATATTTACCTACAGAGGCTGTAACCTCTAGAATATGCGTGTAAAATGCGATAGTAGGGACCTCTACAGATGTTTAACCACAAGCTGTAGAGGTCCCTACTATCGCATTTTACACGCATATTCTCGAGGTTACAGCCTCCGTAGGTAAATAAATGTGTGTATATGATTTTCAAAGGTCATATTGTTATGCTGTTAATTTGCTAGTCTTTTAATAGATTAAATTATAGTTAACTTTAAATTTGATTATCTTTTTATTTTTTAAATGTATTCTTTATGTGCGATTTATCTGATAAATTTCATCCTAAAAATTAACTCTATTCAATACTACCGTTGTTAATTGAGAGTATTTTATACCAATATTATGGCCCATGACAAGATAATGTGTGAAAAATTATTTGGTAGCACCCTTCCAGCAGTATAATATTATGTACGCAGATGCTAATATTTTATGAAAAATAAATTTTACTTAAATTTTTCTTAGTCTGTTTTCATTTGTATATGTACAAAATAATAACAACACCAATAACTATATATTTCATGGTTATTATATATAACATTATTTATTTTTCACAGCTAAATAACAAAATATTTGTAGACAAATATTCTTTAATATCCATTGGTTGTAATCTGAAAAAGATAAAAAGAAATACAATATATATATAAATTTTGTAATATTAAAAAATATACATTATTTATAAAACCACACACACAGACATCCACATATATCATAATATTTTCAATCATAATTGATTCATTGCAGGATGAAGATTTCCTCAAGTTCGATTCTTCTTTGATATCTAGTCTCTCGTTTCTACATCATCCCAGAACACTTCCTTATTTCATCAATCCATCTCATAGGATGTCTCTTTCTAGATCTTTTATAATTTCATGGATGCTAGCAGTATGTCCATCCCAACTCCACTTCAATCTTTTAATTTTTTCAGTAATGTCAGTAACACTATTGGAAGTAGTTAAATTGATATTAAATCCATAATGCACCATCTGTCATATTTCTGTTATTGTATACATTGTCACATAATGAAGAAAATTAACCAATCTTGCAGAAAATGTGTTTCGAGTTTTAAAATTACTTTTAATTGCTTTTAAGTGATGATATTCCATATATATATATATATATATATATATATATATATATATATATATATATATATATATATATATATATATATATATATATATATGTAAAATGCCATTCAAATTAAATATCATTAATATAGTTTATTTGATATTAATGTTTACAATATACAAGGTATTATATTATTTCATAAAGTCTAATCATAAAGGTTAATTAATGTATAAATGGAGTTGTTAAGCATCTAAAGAATTAAGAGAGATGACGAAATAAATATTTAACATCATTTCAATCCTGCTTTTCATAGTTTAGTACAGTGGTAAAATTTCAGCATCTTGAGTTCAAAACCAAAAGATCATAGCCAATACTGCCATATCCAGTACATGAACTTCTTTTAAATTTTCAATTCATAAATCCTTATTATTTTTATCACTTTAAATGATTTTATATTCTTAGTGCACATGCATTGTTATTATGCATTTACATATGGGAGGGAGTCATTAATAAAGAATAAAGTTCGATATAATGCAGCCTTGTTTATCATGATTTATTGTGAATAGATTTTACTAAATAATGCAGGTATCTTATACATTCAGTCATTGTCAACAATTAGATTGTTTTAATAGTGTTTAAATAGTCATGGTGTTCATAAGATGGGATAACATCCATCACTTTAAAAGCATTTAAGCAGAATATTTGTCCTTAAAATGTGTCCAGTAAAGATAAGACAAATAATTTATCATGTGACCAAATACACAATAAAGTAAAAAAATAATGTAGGTGGCATATTGATGACTTCTTACTCATTGAACTGATTTCATGTTTATAGTGTCCATCAATATTTTATTGCATATATTCATATACTACATTTTCAAAATTACTAGTGCAATAGATTGTAAAAAGTTACGTATAAGATTGGGTAAAAGAAAAATATATTTTATAATGATATATCTTGATATCTTAAATATCATGTTATCAGGTCTTGAATATTTACATATATATATTGAAGCGGAATCTGAGATTCAGATTACGCTTCACAGCCCACTTCAAATCTTCCGCTACCAACCTAAATTCAAACCCTATTCTTGCATATATATTCCACTCACTAACACATTTTTTATCATTTTGTTTGAGTATTATTAACTAACATATTTATTAACGAAGATATATGCCTAAATATCTGAATTTAAACACACAAAATAAAAATAATAAATATAGTATTTAAAGAGGGAATACATATACACAATAGGGAATGAAAGATTAATTATAACAAGCTATAATATCAATATTTTATACTTTCTGCATTTTGTTATTCTATAAAAGATATAATAAGTATTTATTAATTGCAGCTCAGATATCTAAAGATATTGTAGAGACAAACGTGCTGAGCAAATATTTATTGGAAAAGTTTGTTATATGTAATTTTACAAAATTGTGTTTTTAAATTATTTTTGCTATTAAACTCCACTTTTCTTTTAAATCCAATATGGAAGATGCGATTGTAATTAGTCAAAATTAATTAAAGGTGAGAAGCTAATCTTGTATAATATTCTAACATAACTTTAATTAAAAGTTTCTCTAAAATCAAAAGTAGAAACTAAACTTAATTGATTTACTTTTGTTACAAACATTTTTTTTTATCAATTTAATTTCGAATTGAAAACTTATCTCACAATGGCATCTTCCAGCACAATGGGTAAATCGTATGTACAAATTCTTTCAAAAATTAATTGAATTAGATAACAATTAGCAATGACCAATCAGAAAAGGATTCCAAAAATACCAAGGCATGGAATAATTATGAATTAATTTGGGAGAGTAACTAGGACAGTCAATGAGAGCAGTCACCAAGAAAATTTGCGTTCGTTAATTTCAATGTGTACTGAGTAAATCTAAGTCGCCTTTCTCGCCATTCGAGATGGCCTTCCCTGGAATCTGTGCCCATGGATCCCGATACTCATAGACTATAATTATATGCCTATTGGTTAAATAATAAACTTATTGCCTGCCTGAATAACTATGCTTGACAAACTAAATCTAGTCTTCGAGGGAATTGAAATCATCAAAAGAACCACCATGTTTTACAGAGGTAATCATTTCAAATGCTGCTAGACCTTTAAAGTTACCGTGAATCATTTTAACTCTCACCTATCTATTTCTTTAAACATTTTGTAAAGCTTTCATTTGTAAAATTTAATATTAGTTATGAATCAATTTGTAAAATTCTTACCTTTTTTGTTAATTGTACCTTGTTCTCTCTATATATAACTTAGCTGTAATCTCTCCTACATTAAACCTCTCCTGAATAATTATTAGTTCTTAATTTCACGTCTATGTGGCAATACTTTATTTTCATTATTATATTTTATACTTTCATATACTAAATTATATGTCGATAATTTCCCCAGAATCGCAAATGCTTACGCTATCTCTTTTAATAAAAGAAAACCTTCCTTACCTTTCAGAGGGTAATTAATCTAGTATTTTTTAAAAATAAATTTGTTATTCTTAGTATAGCGGGTGCCTGCCAGTCTGGGGAAATAAAATCAGAATTTGATAATTATTGTACAGTGTTATTTTCAAAAACTAAGTAAAAATCTATTTTCTTAGAAATGTGTTTTTGTGGTTAATTAAATAATAGCGCTAACTTCTAAAATCTGCAAATAGATTTATATGAATTAAATTAATATTACTTTCTTGAAATCAATAGCCACCACCGACTTTATATATATTTAATAATATGAAAAGTATTTATTTATGAAAGCATTCAAAACCAAAGATTTATATTATTTATACGTTGTGGAAAGTTTATGTGTAGTTTAAAGTAATACATAAGGGGGGGGGATCCTTTAGTTCTATGAGCTATATTATATTAGCATTAAATGTAATTCTTCCATATCCACGTAGTAATCAAATCATACCGGTACACTGGGTTTTTATTAATGAAGATAGGCGATAATTCTTTATTCCTTAGTTAAATATATATATTTATATTAATGCAAGTGTTACGTGTCTACCGGCCTTTTGTTATATATATCTTTGTGCTTCATTCATTTTTACTTCCAATACCAAGGACAAGGTTTGGCAAACCTCTTTGGATTTCTTCAGCGCGAGATATTATTGCATAGGGTTCGCTTTGGCAAAAGTCCAGCCTATGGCAATTCAATAAAGTGCATTCTTCATTGTTTATGACCCGACCCTGCCGACGTTTGCAGAGAGTCACCTTCTTTAACTGTGAATTGAAGCATCTTCTTGGATCTTAGAATAGATCTCTCCATTGCCATCATACACGTACCACTCTCCGATATTTTGTTCTCATTAAAAGCCTATTAATTCTCCTAAACCGTACTGTTATGATTATGCTAAATGGATTGCCATTTTTTTATATGTTTCATTCACACTTTCAGATACGATATTTCTGCCATTATTATTATTTCCCAAATTAGCTTCCCACACATGTTCTTATATAGCAAATGCAAATATTAATCAAATATAATTATCCTTATCATCCAACTCAATAAACTTAAGTATTGGTATGAGTGCTATTGTTTTATTAATGGTGGATTCAAAGAACTTTATGTAACAGTAGTCTAGCGCCATTATTAAAAATCTTATGTATCCCATTCAATCGATAAATTATTGACATATAAATAGCCACATTAGAATAAAGCCATGAATTATTTGTTATTGATGATTAAATACGTTCATTTTATAGCATTGTAAGGGAGGTTAATGTCGTCCAAGGGAGATAAACACCCATTTTATTTACATTGTAACACCAATAACATTTGCAGGCATATATATTCCAAGTTGATTTAATAAATTTTATATCTTTCTAAATATCTAAGTCATTGTTTCATTTATTGAATAGAAATGGATTTGATGTTATATAAAAAAGGTTCCACTTACTAGATGATCGAAAATCGCTAATCATAATATCCTGTACATGAATAAAGTTCAAATAAGAGTCTTTTTGTGTCACGACTTTGTGATGCTGGTGGGGTAGAAATAAATTAGATCAGTATCATTGGAATTGTTGCTCATAAGTTGGTAGATCTGGAAAATAGGCAAATAGGGCAGAGTTCATGAATGTTCCTGACTTATGTATCTTGCTCATGACTGGACTCGAGGTACTTTTGCTTAGATGCTAGATCTTGTTATATGAACAGACGAAACCGACCGGTACAATATATATATATATGTCACCAAGTGGTTCCACACATTGTCCCCATTGCCTACCTTAGCATAATAATTTTCTATATTTACATGGTTTTTTATAAAATAAATAGTTAACTAATAAATAAAAGAGTGAAAGAAACACTATAAGTATAATAGTTTATATTTCTTTTAATAAATTCCAGTTATTATTAAAATAATAGTATTATACCGATATGTGTGTTAGAAAATAGTAATTTAATATTATAATAGTTAATTTCTTAGGAGAGAATAGAAAGTAGAGAATATAAAGTTAATTTAAAGTTAGCTTCTGTAATTTTTAAATGATGAAATAAGAGTTAAATTTCCAGTTTATTATAATTTAGCTTAAAAGTTATTAAAGTTGTTTTTAATATCTAATATCTTTAAATGTTGGTTTTGTAGTTGTAATAAATTGCAGATAGTTATTTAAGAAGTAATTAATAAATTAGGTTTAAAGTTTGAAGTGCCATTTCCTTCATTCATGTGTGTGTATGCATGTGTGGATGAAACATGATCAATATTTAACAAAAATAATTTTATGTTGAGTTATTCAAACACATAAAAAGAAATATAATTATAATATTAGTTAAAAATTAAACCTAATAGATAAAATATTTAGTAATGCAAACTTTAATAAAGAAATATTATAAAGAAATTCAATTAGTTTGGATAAATGATGTTTAATTTTTTTTATTATAATATTTTTTTAATAAGAAACTTTAAGTTTATTTTTCCAAATTAATTTCATTAAATCACATGTAATTTTGAAAATATCTAGAATAAAATGATGTCATTTAATGATTGACTTATCTTAAAGTTATGTTTTAAAAAAGGAAAAAATGTTAAAATAACAGACTTTGTTTATTGTTGATCAATGAGAAATTGACAGCTAAAAAAAAAGAGGTAATAAAAAATACTATAAAATAGATGTTTTGTTGTTTTAACTTAATCTGGCTCAAACTTTCTCAACAACATTATCTCTCTTTTTCTCTCTAGTAAGTCAAAACTTTAAAGTATGGAATTTTTATAACTATTATTATTTTTTTTAAAAAGGTTAAATTTTGAACATGATTATCTTTAAGTCTATGGTGCACTACTGCTAAACTACAGGTACACATTAGTTCTTGTTGTTAAATCTCAATTTAAGCTTTCTTAACAGTCACATAATGCTACAAAGGATTTTTATATTTAGTTTCAGTCAATTTAGTAAATATAACTTTGAAATGCAGAACATTTTCATCAGTTCAAATTTATTTGAATATTTATCTTACACAATTAGAAAATTAAAAGTAAATTGAGAGGCACAGACTTTTAAGCTATAATGAAGTTTAAAATGTGTTATTTTAATTTTGCCTGCTTAATAATAAAATTTATTAATTATTACCAGAACTGTTTTAAAGAATGACTTTAAAATGATTGTTTAAATTAAGATTTAAAAATAATTATCCATATATAGAAAAGAAATATATATTGGAGGAATTTTACTTTTCTTTTTAATAATTTCCATGCTGAAGTTATTAAGTTTAATATTGTGGAAAAACTTGAAATTAACATTGCATTAATTGAGCAAAGAAAAGATACATCAGAATAATTAAAACACCTCAGTTTCTAAGTAGCAATTTAAATGTTTCAAAGGTATAATTACCTATTAAAAGATGTCAGTAAAATATTTGTCAATATATACCAGAAGGTTAGCAGAAATATTTCTAAACATGTTTTGACATACTGAATTATTCATTGCTAACTAATGCTTTATAAAATATATTAAGGAAATTATTAAAGTTGAAACCTAGAAATGTTGTCATTATTATATGATAGATAACTTTAAAATGTTTAAAATGTGTGTCATGAAAAGAATAAAAAAAAAGCTACATTATTAATTAAACAAACCTGCATGATCCCAAAATAGAATCAGCTGAATAAATTATTGCATTTCAACATCGTCCTTTATATTATTTAAGATGCTTTTAAATTTAGAACTAAGTTAATTATAAGAACTATTATATATTGCATTTGAAAATCTTTTGCCATGTTTTAAGAAAATAATAATATGTTTTGACTTGAAGGTTCGCAGAACCATTTACGAGTCAAAGGAATACTTCACATGCTTAACACATGGCCCAGTGTGGAGAAAGCTTGCCTATGACCTAAGGTTTTGTGTTTGGTTATGTTATATATATATATATATATATATATATATATATATATATATATATATATATATATATATATATATATATTGTAAGGTGATGCCCAATCCTTATAAAAAAAAGAATAATAAATAACTGATGTTTTAGAATAAAATGTATAAAAATTAAATAAGCAGCCAACTTTTAAAACATAATCTTTTTTTTAGATATTTGGAGACATACACACACACATATATATACAAACCTAAGAATGCATTCATGAAGGAATGAACAAATTTATTTTTTTTATTAAATGTAAAATAAAATATATACATATACACATTTATACATGAATGTAGATTTTAAATCATGACGTGACAAAAATAAGAAAGAAAATATTTGACATTAAATTTTAGTAACGACGTTTCTTTTGTTTAAAAGAAAAAAAAAAGAGTAAATCTTTGTTGATTTTGGGAACGTGGAAAAATATCTAAGCAACAGGTTTTTTGTTAGTTGTTGGTTGATTTTTGTTAAAAATGAAGTACGTGAAAGTTAAGTTGTAGATAAGAATATTTTAATTATTATATTAGTTATTATGATTTCCTTTCATAAATAAAAATAAACTGTTTAATATTTGGAATTTTATTATTGATAGGTTTTTTTATTATTAAAAGGTTTTGCTTATGGGGATTTTGCAATTATAAGAAGTGCAACTTTCATCACTTTCTGTCTATGGTTTGTCAGATGCTTCCTAATCTTCAAGTCTGTTATACCTGATCCAACATTAATTTTTTTTACAAAAATTAAAAGATATCAAAGAAAAAGATTTGAAGTTAGCTCCTCATCTAATAGCAAATTCCACATGGAATCTTATTAATTTTGGACATTAAGTAATTTAATGGTTTATAAATGTATTGCCAAATTTAATGTTATTTTATAATTTTTTCTTTATTGTAAACATAGTTGAATAAACCTGTTTTTGATACTAGGTGTAAATATTTTAAAAAAGAAAAAAAGACATTGTTTAATTGCTAAACTTTTATTCGTTCCAATAAATGCTAAGAGCTTCATAGTTATGTATCGTTGTAAAAAAATATAATTGCTATAAAATGTTTCTTGAATAAAATAAAATCAATTAATGATGAAATAGAACTTTATTAACACTAATTTTATTACTTTTAAAGTAAAATCTTTATCATGTGTCTCATATATATATATATAAAACTGCATAGAAATAGCGTTTGTTTTATATTATAATGCAAGCCTTGGAAAAAGATTTATTTTTAACAATTTATATGTGTGTAAATAATATCTAACAATGCACTCTTGTTAATTAAGTGTCAGGGGATTTTCTGTCCCCTTGGTGTCATTGGCATGTGATGGAGGATAATATTCATTGGTATATTTCATGTTTAAATCAACGTGGAAAGATCTGGAGATGGAATGGAAATGCATGGCTTTAAAATCAAACGCCCAGGAATTCAATTTCATCCAGGGAATTGTTAATGCTTAGAATGTTTAACATGACTTAATATACATGAATAAAAGAAAGACATTATCTGCTAAGAATACAGAAGCTGCTCTTGAAAATTTAACTTGCTATTGTTTTAAGGAATTCCGAAATTTCATTAAATTTTATGCTTTAAATATTTTTTTAAATGTATACTGAGAGTTGAGTTATGAATTTTTCTCACCCTTTTATTCATTTGTAGCAAACATTTTTTTAAGAAAAGAACCCATTTGTTTAGATTTTTATAGGGTGAGAGAAATACACAACTCAAAGTATACATAAATATATTATATATATTTGTAAATAAAATATTAGCATAATTGAATGCTTAAATTAAACTAGACAATGACTAAAACAAAAGGTAAGATTTTAAATATTTACATTTATTAGACAATTAATATATTGATATCAAACTAATTAATAAGTAAATATATATAACATTTTCTTGTTTAAATAAATAACTGTTTATGAATGAACTATACAAAACACAAATTAGCAATTCATGGACATAACCTTGAGATACATTTAAAGAACATAAACAAAATGATAATTGTACATCTATTAATATAATTTCATATTTTAAAATAATTGATACTTTATTGTACATTATACACTATAATTTTATATTTTTTATTTCAATTGAGATTGTAATATTTAAATCGTAGCTAGTCTTATTATTGTATAGATAAATTAATATTTTATAATAACCATGTATATATTTTGTTGATTTATAAATATTATAACTTTAAGCATGATCTGTTAATAAATATTTGTTGTTTGAAGTTAAAATCTTTGTTTCTCTGGTCTCTAGATTGTCAAGCATCATTCACACTTCACTCACCAGAATAGCTATTATACATATATACAGATTTTTAAATATATTATTAGCAATAGTCATTAAGGATCTATATAGAGGTCATAGTATTGCCATCCTATTTAATTCCATTCTTGAGCAGAGTTAAAGGCAAATGTCTAGACTGAGTTAGAACTCCAAGTAGTAATAGGACCTGTAAATAGAGAAGGCTCTGGGTGTACCATCCAAAAGGGTTTTACAGTCTGTTACATATTTTGTTGTAGAAAATCTATAGTTTTTAAGGTTGGAATGGATATTTGATTGTTAAAGTTTGGTTGGTTCTTTTGCAAGTATTGATGTTGGATGGGGAATTTTTATCATTGTCTTGAAGATGTGATGTATTCATTTCACTTGTGACTGATTGATCTCATTCACTGCTCCAACCCAAATTATCATGTTAGTTACTATTTATCATGAAGCAGTTAACAGTAGTCCTGCCATGATTTTACCTTTAAGATTCCAGAGAGAGTAAGGTATAGTTCTTTTGTTATATGCATAATATTTGTCTCTAAGACTCCCAAAGATGAGCAAGGCAATATTTTATAACAATAGCCCCTAAGACTTGGATGTAAGCAGGGCAGTGCAATATTGTTTGCAGAAAACTATTATGGGTTGTAGTAGCTTAGAGAGACTTTTGATGATCATCTGAGTGTTCATGGAACATTGTATACTTTAAGAGCAGTGATTGAATTCTTTTATCTGACTAAAATTGTGAAATGCTAATCATTCTTTTGGCTGTCAGTACCTGTCAGATCTTTAGAGGTATGGATGAGTATATAACCTGAATATATAACTCATTTTTAAAGGACTGTTGATAGTATTTTATTAGGTCTGTTACATATTTTGGAGACCCAAACGTTTGGGGCTTCAATTATATCTCACACCCTGTAGACAGCCATTACATTTTTCGGTCCGTTACAATATATATATATATATATATAATGCAATATTTCTATTGTATTTTTCTATGTTATTCATTTATGTATTTTAATTTTAATGGGAATATCAGAATGTGTAGATATTCTATGCATTGTCAGGTAAAGATTTCATTATATGTTTTGGTATTTTTTGGACAAACTAAACTACATTATGTTTTGAGTCAGCAGAGATATTCATTTCTCACAATAATTATTTTAAAATGTATGGTATTTCATTCACTTATTAGTAAAATAGCAACAGTATTTATCAGAAGTTCTGATATTTTGCATAAATGCAATAGTAGTCATAACCACGAATGTTTTCATGCACTTGGGAATTATTATTATCACATTTTTATTTATGTTATCAGTCATGTCCACTTATTTTTAATAATGTGATATTTCATACATGTGTGTATTGTTACTTTGTGCCAAAGTTTTATATGCTATTTTTCTTTGTTGATATTTCATAGTCATTTTGACTTAATTTCAGATTGTTGGTGTCAGACATTGTTTATCATTTATTATAGTTAAAATTTGAATATGACTTTAGTCAGTTACAGTGTTAAGTTTATATCTTGTCATCATTTAGTTTATAGTATTGCTTGCCTCATAATATTAGGCCCTACTTATTCATGTCTATTATTGTGCTTGATGGAGTGGACAAGTTCCCCCATTATTATTATATGCTTTCCCATGAGTTGATAGTGTTTTTCTCTCATGATTATTATCACTTTTAAAGATACCTACATCCCTATACAAAATTATATTACTTAGTGTGTCTTTTCGCATTTTCCTGGTGCACTGTGACAAAGTCTAGGCACCCTCTTTTGCCTCAAATATAGGTATTTGGAAGTCACCATTCTTATTGATATTTTGGTGCTCTGCAAAGTTTATGCTTTGGCTATCACTCATGATGTGCTTAAATCTATTTTTCCACCATAGTAGGTGAGGTTGTTTTATGCTCTAGAGGTGTGATGACAGTGATAAGCTAGTTTTGAAGGATTTAATTTCTTCAGGTTGCACTTGGTTATTTCAATAATAAGAGGTGTAACAATGTCTGCATTATGTTGATATGATGTTATTAACAACCACAAGTAAACCAACAAGAAATAATAGTTTTAAATATTTATTTGTAAGCATATGGCCATTAAGTGCAATCCATATTTTTTATATAATTGTTATATTCACCTAGAATTTGTCACTGATGGATGTGTAACTCATTTACTTTAAATATTTCGGTATTATTAATATTATGTGGATAGTAATTTATTAATAGTATGTGTGTACAGGACTTCTGATGAGTGATCCATACTTTTCTTTCATTAATTTAGTTAGTATTATAGAATACAGAGCAATATGAGATTATTTATTTTAATCTGACATTAAACTTGTTATGCCAGCAACTGATTTAAGTTTATTTAGCTGATAATGTAAATTATTAGTAAGCCCGCCCATTAATACAAGTTTCCAATGATTATCATTTTGAAAAATCAATAAATTTATATATAAAAATGTTACTGGGGTGTTGTTAATCAAATTAAAACATTTAAGTTTATAATACCCAAAATTGTTTAGGGTGATCATTTAGTGAAATTAAAGTGTATTAGAGTTAGCTATTGTTAACTCTCAATTACATTGTTTAATAAATTCATTTGTGTAAAATCATTGGTTTTTCAAAACTTTGGTTAGTCTGTTTGTAGGGCCAAAAGATGTTGATTGAGTGCTTACAGTCAAAAGAATATTTTATCAGAGCTATTTTGGCAATAAGTCCAAACTTTTTGTGTAAATTTTATTTTTATATTAGTAATTGTAAATAAGCTTATTTATCATTTATTTAAAACAAATCTAGTTTCTGTTTATTTTTTTGTGTATGATATTGTCTTGGGTGCGCAACATTGATTATTTTCTTTGAGTTAATGATATACAGAATATTCCAATGTTTACAGAAATAAAATAGTCATGCATATAATTTTGATTTCTAAGTGAAATCAAGATAACAGATCATTAAACATTTGCAGATACTAATATTATTTTTGCATTAAGAATTATTTCAACTGTTTATCTTCTAAGATAAAAGATTGTATAATATAAAAATGAAGATTGCTTGACATTTCTGAAGATTATCTATGCCATTTTAGACTGCACACTATTGGGTTATTTCGATGTTAAATGTCTAGTTTATTTCGAGGCGCAATCACAGTTAATTACTTATGAATGTTTCCCCATGGGAAGGTGTAAAAACAAAAAAGCCCTCTTGTCCCTTCTCCATCTCGACTGATGTCCTGGGTAAAAGGCTATGACTATTCAAAATTTTAAATATTTTAACTAAGCACATAGCTATTATAATAAATATCCTTTTCTGTAATTTTGATGAGCGTTGTTATTTTATAGTAGGAAGCATTCGCTACAAGAGAAGTATTTGCCTCCTATAGTCGGCCAAAATATCATTCACTCATTCATTTATCTATTTGTTTATTTAGTACAAGTACATGACAGTATCCTTCACAAGAGCTGCAATAGGACCCCTGAGATTATTTACTCTTATAATTCCATAGTGATTAATCCAATTTTTCTCTGTGTCTTAATATTAAATATTAGTAGTATAGGATAAGTATTTCTTATTTATTCCTTGTATTAAAAAAAGTACATCTTATGGTAATTCGCATCAACCAAATGTTTCAAATTATATTATTCGGAATTAATGATAAGATTATTACTATATTTTTTAATAACTAAAACACAGGCTTATTACATACCTTTGTCTATATATGTAATATATAGGTTATACGAGCACAGATTTTCACACGACCCACCACTCTCCACTCTATCTAATAACACTGATACACTCAAGCACATATATGCTGAAAAGATAAATAATCACCAATATACGTATTTCATGCTAAACCAGCAATCATCAGTTGGTCCAGATTATCATCTCCCACACATATATACTATAAGTGCTCAGATATATATTAAGATAGACAATCTTCATACTTTAATGGACAGGCTCCAATCCACTACACACTCCAACTCTTCAACCGTCCATCCAATTGAAAATCTGATGATGGAATGCTCAAAGGTGACCCTGAGGCCGAGATTCTTGTCACACCCATGTTGACCTAAGATCAATCTGACCTCTTATGTACAGGACAAAATCCATTTAATACATATACAAGAGATGGGCAGACATCTCTACTATGTAATAACTGAAACACACAGGCTTATTATATACCTATGTCTATATATGTAATATATAGGGTATATGAGCACAGACTTTCATAGGCCCCACTACTCTCCACACTATCTCATAACACTGATACACTTGAACACATATATGTTGAAAAGTTAAATAATCACCAATATACTTATTTCATGCTAACCAGCAATCATCAGTTGGTCCAGATTACCATCTCTACACATCTACACATATATGCTATAAGTGCTCAGATATATATTAAGATAGCCGATTCTCATACTTTAATGGACAGGCTTCAATCTACTCTACACTCCAACTCTTCAACTGTCAATCCAATTAAAAATCTAATGATAAAATACACAAAGGCCACCCTGAGGCCAACATGGGTGTGACAAGAATCTCGGCCTCAGAGTGGCCTTTGAGCATTTCATCATCAGATTTTCAATTGGAAGGATGGTTGAAGAGTTGGAGTGTGGAGTAGATTGAAGGCTGTCCATTAAAGTATAAGAATTGGCTATCTTAATATATATCTGAGCACTTATAGCACATATGTGTAGAGATGGTAATCTGGGCCAACAGATCATTGCTGCTTTACCATGAAATAAGTACATTGGTAATTATTTGGCTTTTCAACATATATGTGTTCAAGTGTATCAGTGTTATGAGATAGTGTGGAGAGTGGTGGAGTGTGTGAAAGTCTGTGCTCATATACCCTATATATTACATATATAGACACAGGTATATAATAAGCCTATGTGTTTCAGTTATTACAAAATAAATAATGTTTCTGCAGTGTAATTTTTCACTATATGGCTCTCATTCAAAGATAGAGACTGTTTTCCATCTGTTTTTAACTGATGTGTGTTGCTTCAAATGAATTGTGCATTTTGAAAATGATACATCTTTTTCATATGCCTTCGGTCATATGTTTACAATTACATCTTCCAAAAAGGTATTAAAAGCAAATAGAAACAGTCCCTACCTCACATAAATATTATTCATTAAGAGGATAATATCTAGTCTTATTAGTGATTAATATATATTATTAATAAACTTCCATTAAGTGGTTTGTGTAAAGTTGCTTGGCAGCAAGTTTGGCTCTTATTAATTAAACTGCAGTAATTTGATATCTATATGTATTAAAAAATAATAAATATAGGTGTAAGATATTGCAGTATTATTTCAGCATGAAATGTGCATCTTGTGAATCATACATATTTACATGTCTTTGGTCATATATTTGTGATTACACTCATACCCAAGGTGTTAAAAACTGATAAAAATCAGTTCGTACATTATGAAAGAGTAATAAGTGATTTTCCAAATTTAATTTTTGTTATGAATAGATAGATAGATAGATAGATAGATAGATAGATAGATAGATAGATAGATAGATAGATAGATAGATAGATAGATAGATAGATAGATAGATAGGTAGGTAGGTAGGTAGGTAGGTAGGTAGGTAGGTAGGTAGGTAGGTAGGTAGGTAGGTAGGTAGGTAGGTAGGTAGGTAGGTAGGTAGGTAGGTAGGTAGGTAGGTAGGTAGACAGACAGACAGACAGACAGACAGACAGACAGACAGACAGACAGACAGACAGACAGACAGATAGATAGATAGATAGATAGATAGATAGATAGATAGATAGATAGATAGATAGATAGATAGATGGAATAATGCTATTGGTTAGAATATTATACTTTTATATTATATACACAAACACACAAAACTTAAAAATATTTTGTTAGAAATGATTATCTTACCTTACAGGAAATTTATTTTTTTGAGTTGTTTTAAAAACTTAATAAAAATGAAAATGTGGATAATATTAGTAAACAAGCAAATATACTATGAATATTCAATGCAGATCGTTGAGATGAAGATCCTAAAAATATATATAATTTCTAAAAATATATACATTGAAATTACATGTGTTATTGCATGCTCTAAAAATTTTATTTATATTTTTATTGCTTTTATTAAGAAATATTAACCATAATAATAGCAAAAACATTGTTTCACTAATGTTTTTTTTTTTTTGCTTTTGAACATGTCATTTAATTAATGCAACCTTTTCCGTTATTTTAATTCAATGAAGGATATATATATATGTTGTAATGGAACATATTTTTATTAAAAG
>JAQFVV010008840.1:0-21532 GCA_028023455.1 Epiperipatus broadwayi | reverse complement strand
AGCCTTCTGGAATTCATTGATTACTCTGGTTGACACAGGGTGGCACTAATAACAGTTATGTGCTAGCATAAGAGATAGTGATCATGTTATGGGTGCTGAATTGACCCATATGACTATAAGCTATTGAGCTTAGATTGAAAATGTTATAGTGTTTTCAATTTCATTCTCATAGTTTTGTAGTTAAGTAGAAATAAAAGATAGCTGCTGGAGGGTAGCATTAGATCCTAAGATGTAGGTGCAGTGCTCTTAGTTCCAAGGCTTCTCACTGATGAAGGCCACAAGCCAGAAACTAGTCTAGGGATATTGTATGAGTAGGCACTAGGTGGGGATTTATTCACAAGCCTGCTGGCATCCATTGATTACTCTTGTTGGTACCAGTGGCACTAATGTATGGAGAGTTTTGCCTGTTTAATAATAAATTTACTTTGAGCACAAAAAAAACTGATAATAATATCATTCTGGAAAAATAAGTAAATATTAACTTTATGATTACATAATAAATTCATTATTTCATTATATTTCAAAGTCAAGTTATAAATATAATTGGATCCTAATTTAATACTTTTTTTGTGCAAAGAAAAAAAAAGCTTATTTGAGATTTAATATCAAATAACATTACCAAAATGAATATATATACTGCATATATTGTAACATGATAAAAATGATGTTGCTGGGAAAATGATCAATAAAATCTGAATAAAACCTAGCCCAATCATTGGTTGCCATATTGGTAATGGTCTATTGATTATAATATGGGGTGATAATATAAAGAACTTTAATATGTCTCAGAATTGAGACATCATTCACAATAATATAGATCTAGCCTAAATGTGTAATGTCATTTTATAAAAACCCTTAAAGTTGATTTGGCATTTTGTAACAATTACCATTTGTACATGACCATCATAGACTAGCATTGGATAGTTATTTTGTAGCAGTCATAATAATTTATCTTTTATCTTACTACCTTTTGACATTTTTTCATTCAACATTTGTCATAAAACAAAATAAATTGATCTATAGGCTTTTGAGACAATCACTGACTCTTTATGAAAATAAAAGATCATGAAGAATTTCCCTTAAGATTTATATTATTTATTAGAGCAAAACATGCATTAACAACTAGTAAGTCTGTTAGAACCTGTGTAAAATTATCTAGCTCAGTTATTGATCACACTAGGCAATAACAACATTTCCCATACATAATTATTTATATTGTCCATTACACTATCATAAAATACTAACCATCTCTATTAAAATTAAATTTATTCAGATTATATTTAAAGTGAAATAAAGCCAATGAATCATTACCTCAGACATCAATAAATTTATTCACCATTCCCAGACTAAACTGCAATAAGCAGTGAAATCATATATCATTGCCCTAAACAATGATTTATGCTTAAATTATCTATTGATTGATGATTGAATAAAACTAAATTTGAATCAATAAATAAGTAAATTCTAACATACTCTACTAATCTAATATTTTTTATAGTAATGCAAATTTACTTTAACATTTAATGACATTATATTTAAATCAACTAGTTTCAAAATAATTATATTTTTTAAATGTTTTATAAACTTACACTATTTATTATGTTTAACTAAAATAAATCCTTATTCAGTTTTGTATCTACTTTAATAAAACATAAAATAAAATATCAAGATTTCATTCATACTTTATAGATCGATATGCAATTATTATTTAAGTTATGTTTTAAAATGAACACTCCCTAAAAATTTATTATCAATAAATCTATTAGATAATTTCAAATTTTTTACAGTACTTAATCACATTATATATAAAATATACCATAGGTTTCTATTGGATATTTACTGACTTACAATCACTGATATTATAATAATTATACTATATAGAATGATAATTGGCAGTTTATCCAGGACAAAGATACCATTAAATTATACTAGTCAAAATTTATAATCTCCACTTCAAAGAAGTTTAAAAATAATTAAGACAGATCATTTTGACTAATGACCAAATAAAATCTATTAAGATTTTGTAACTGAACAAGATAAGCAAATAAATAGTCAACTCTGAACTAATCAAATTATTTCTACCAGTAATATTGACTTAGATAAGTAAACAAATATTTAAATACAGTAACAAATATAAAATTTATACCTAATCAGATTTAATAATGATGTATAAAATATACATATATCTAATTCTATTTCACTTACCAAAATGGGTTTGATTTTGGATCAAACTTCAAGTACAAAAATTACCTTGTACTTTCAAAAGAAAAACAATCAGACAGATTCTGAATGTTTAAATCAAATCTAAATTTATTAATCAATAATTAAAAATTTATAATAGTAATAATAATAAAGAAAAACTATATATAAAAATAATAACCAATGATGTGTGTAATAGACTAAAATCATAACCCAAAAAAATACAATCCTAGATCTCTTTAATATATAAATAATTGATAGTCTATTACTGTGTAGAATGAATAAAAATAATAATAGAATATGCATGTGAAATTCCACATATGTTGCAGGATAATAATACTACATATAAAACTGAAGGAATGATTTGAAATATCCTCTTGAGACTTCAAAGAGACTATACAACAATAAAAAAGTGTAATCAAATAAAAATTGATCTCTATTTATTCATTAATGTAATTTCTAAATAATCAAGCTAACATAAAAAAACTGTATTCTATTTACCCCCCCCCCTCACTTTTTTATATGAATATCCCAGAGTTAAATCTGGCATATATAGTAAAATTTTAAACAGGTCATCTTAACCTATTTCATCAGTAAGAGTTTAAATAATAGAGTCAAAAATGAATCTCTCTGACTTTTTATAGCATGAATTCTATAATAACCCATATATATATATACACACCCATACATACTATTTATCCATGTTTTTAAAATGAAATGTAAACTTTTCTTTTCTTTTAACCTGGTTATTTTGAAATACAAACTCTAATGTATTTTATATATTAGTTCACAGAGAGCATACAGGATTTTTTAACCATGAAGGGTGATTTAATGCTTAATATATATATATATAAATCATACCATCAAAGTGAAAATCTGATTAGTTCATCAAGCTTCTGGTTACTGGTTTCTGATCCTAAAGCATAAAAATGATTTTCCTTTAAGTAGAGAAGATGAGCATGAATGGTAACTATTGTGAGTCTGATTCCAATTACTTTCATGTTTAAATTCTGATATTTCTATTAAGCATATAAATGTATCCAAGCTTTTAAAACAATAGGTACTTATTCAATGCAAAATCACATATAATGGCTTTATTTACATTTTTCATTGGTAATCATGTATAAAGAGAATTTTTTTCATTGACAAAAATTCAGCCATTTCCAATTAAATAATAAATGCTAACTTTTTATTTCCAGATTAAGAAAGTGAAATTTAAATTGCTTGATATTACATGAGTTAAGTTGCTCAATCTCGTGAAATCCATTAATATGAATTATGACATCTATATACTAGTAACTGGGATTTGTATTCATGGAGTTCTAGATTTTTGACAACAGAATATTTTTTATGACCAACTTGCATATTTAGATGTTTTTTGTTTTGTTGTTTTACATTTTTTCGTATCCTCAGAAATTTCATCAATGTACTGGCCCAATTGGATGGGGAGATAATTAAAATTTTTATTCTTCCATAGTTTTAGAAATTAACCACTTAAAAAATAAAATTTGATAAATTTTTAAAGACAGATATAAACATATCCATTTTAGACAGCAACAAAATTACCCAAACCCAAATTACAGCATCTCCATTCTATTTATAAGATACTCTTAATGATGTTACTGTTTGTCATGATGACTGTTTGAAAATTGCCCAAATGTCACTCAATGATGTAAAAATTGTTCAAGAAAATTTGTCTCCAATTAACAAGTGAAATGGAGATTTTAAAATAATTGGATACAGTGAAAATAAAATCCTGTTTTGCAAGTTCAATATTATTTTTCATTTTAAACCAAAATAAAAAAAATATATATCAAAATTTTAATAAGTTTTAATGGCCATAAATATTTTTAATGTTTTTAATAATAATTTTTCCCTAAAATAATTTATAAATAAACATATATGAAACATAAAACATTTAATTTTATAATAGGTGTTGCTATGTTGATTGTAATAACAGAAATTGAAATGGTAATACTTAACAATGATATTCATTTTATTCAAGTGATCTTTTTTATGATTCACTTAACTATTTTTAAAATCTATTTATTTATTTACTTATTTATTTTTCCTGAAATTGACAACAACAGATTTATGATTCGATTCTAGAATTAGCAGTAAACAATATTATTTTAAAACATTAAGATGCCAGGGTTATCTAGCTAACATTATATATCAAGACATCCATTATCCATAAACCAAGGGAAATGAAAATTAAACAAGACCAATGAACATCTTTATTTTTTTTAAAATACTGCAACATATAGCAATAGTATATAAATAGTAATTTCATGAAAAAAATTATACTTATAATAAAAATATACTTTTTATCATAGCACAATTATTGCAATGATAATACTTATTAAAAAATTTATCCAAGTTTTAAAATAGCAAGGTTTTTTTGTTTTGCAATTTAAAGTTACAAATAGTGATAGAACTTATTTTAAGTTTAGTCTTCAAAAACTATTTTTAAAAAAATTACTTTTAAGTAAATAAAATTTATTTTAAATGATAAAGTTTTTGTTTGCAATTAATGTAATTAATCTATCATTTAAATATGATTAATATTTAGAGGAAAGTATTATTTTCCAAACATATTGTTAAAAAAACTTTTTTTAATAAAGCCTGTACATAAAATATTAGTTCTAAAGATATAATTAAAATTTTCACTCCATGAGTTTATGTTTTATTTAAAAAACAAAACATATATATTAATCTTTAACTGTATTTAAAGCATGTATTTGGACTAATTAATGATATCGGAGTTTGTAAGTTAAAAAAGTTTGGTACTTGTAAATCAAATTATAATAAAATATTATATTCATTAACCAAAGAATGATATCAAATTGTTTCAAGATATACTATACTCAATAACATCTGATATTAATATAGCTCACCATGATTACTAATATTGTCATATTAAAAAGATGCAAAAGAAGTTTATATTTTAACTCTGAAGTATATTAGAAATATTACTTAAAACCTTTTAGATCTGTTTATTTATTGTTCAGAATTTAACAAATAAAAATTTATTTCAGACTCTTTCTTAATACTTTTATACAATGTAGAGATATAATCTTGTTACTATTGAAAATAATCAAGTGATTATTTCTAGAAGATTTTTATAATCATAAAACCTTATTTCAAGTAGATCACTGAACATATGACTAAGTTACAATTGTTTTTACATGATCTACTAAGTTGCTGAACTGAAATAACTTATTGAATTTTTCTTTTTTATTAATGTTGTAGGAGTCTCTTAAGTAATTTAAATTTTAAAGAAGATTTTCTGAGGTCCACTTAGTTTCTTTTTTTTTTTAATGAATAAAAATTTTCATTAGAATAAATGAGAATTCATTGCTACCAATTATTAAATTAAATAACATGTTGAATATTTTCAAAATACTTCATCTTAGTTAAAAACAATTCTTAGAATTATTATAAACTCTCATCATCATTTTAAACTATTATTAATTTGCTGCAAAGTAAAGATCTCTGTGAGTTAATCTAGTTTTTTCAATCTATAACTTTTTTTCTCCACACCTCTGCAGAAAACTTCATTTCTATAAAATGCTGTCATTTTAGATCTTTTGGTGTTTTTTATTATCTTGTTAAGACTTCAAATGTCCATAAATTGTCATCTTTTCTAATGACATGTCCATTTCAGTTCCATATCAACTTTTTAATTGTTACAATAATAATCATGATACTTGTTTGCTATTCAATCATTTATTTCATGGTTGATCTTTATCTTATTATTTGCTGTGTGATATGCAATTTCTATATTGCTCTTTTATTAAATGCCCAAAACTCAGATGTATAAATAAATACTGTAAAATAAATTTATTAAGAAACATTTTTTTTAAAATGCATAGACATATTTATCTTTCATAGAAAGCACTTTATTCAAATTCTATATCTAATTTCATTTTTCCCTAGTATTTTGATATCTAAACACTTTATTTAAGCAATATTATTAATTCAATTTTATTTGTTGGATCTTTTTTTTAAATAAACAATCTCCCTTATGAAGAATTTATTGAAGTTTTTAAAGAACATGATATTTTTTTTACAGTCCCTAAATTTTTTTATAAATATCTTGTATAACTTGCATGATAAGGATACATTTTAAATTTTTGTCATTATTTTAGTCTTTCCATTGGTATTTATACAAGAGATTTATAATTGTTAAATTTTAATATATCACTTTTATTTTCTCTTTGTGAAAAGGCATTTAATCTTTTTAGCATTTATTTTTAATCCTATTTTTTTGCTGTAAAACTATAATGATTTTTATTTAAAGTCATGATAAAATTTACTACTATTAAGCAATTTTTGGCTAAGAGTTGTGATTCTCATATATCCCATGTTAAGATTTGACTTAATAAAATCGAATATTCTAATTTGTAATTTCTGTACTTTCACGATCATAGCTAATCAAAAGAAGCAGTAGGGTTCAAAATAAATATCTTAGTTCTACTTTATATATCCATGAAAAAGATACAGGCCACACTATTAATTTTGATGAAGCTAAAATTGTCTTCTTTGAGAGAAATGAAATAAAAAGAAGAATTAAAGAATCTTGATTATTAAAAATTTAGGATTGTGAAGCAATTAACTTATTTAAAAGTTCTTTTAATTTTAAGGGTGTATGGGAAGTAAGTGGAATTGTGGATATTGTTTATTTTAAGTATATAGTTATTTTGTAATTCTTTACACTTGAGAAATCTGCTTGTAGCAGTGAAACCATTGGTAGTGTTTTAATTTCTTGGCTAGTCTGGATGAGTTGTGAACTTGGGATAATTTTGAATATTTTAATATGTATTATTTATAAATAGTATGTTATAAACTTACTATATATTCTTATGTATATACGTGTACTTCTTTTTTTACTAACTAATTACTATTTACATTGGAAATCAGAAAATTATTACATTTGTTCTTAATTTTTAAAAACCAATTACAATTTCGTCCCCACACACTTATGTATGAATTTGAACTTTTTAAAAAAGGGAGGCTGTTATTTAATACTAATTAGTACTAGATTTTTTTTTTTTACTTTATATATTTATAAATGATTAAGAGGAAATAAATACACAATAATTCTCAAAACAGAAGAAATCTAACAGTACTTGTATATTTCCTCATATATATATAAAACACAAATAATTAAATAAATGACACAATTATTAATAGTAATAATAAAAATTGTTTCTGGATTACTACACAAATTTTGGATTGTATTCTGTACATTTAAAAAATGTTTAATTTTATTTATATATATGAAAATATTGTTTTTTTTTTAATATTTGCTACTTATATTTGAAAATGAAAAAAAAAGATATTAATTATAATTTTTAAGAATATGTATACTATTATTATTATTTTAAATTTAGATTCATAATTACTAAACAAAATAAACAGATAAAAATATTTCTATTTTTAAACTTATACTTGATTATTTATATAATATTTGATCTCTTATATTAACAAATAATCTGAAAGAATAATAAAATAAGTGTGAACCATCACAGACACTCTAAGGATTTAAAAGCTGAAGTTTAAAAACTGTTAAAAAACGATTTTAAAATCATATAATAATGTAATAAAACTTCAATGGTCACTTTTTAATACATCAAAACCTGACATTTGAACATAAAAAATGATAAAATTCTATCCGATTTATGGATAATATTTTATAGATAATATTTTGAACAAATGAAGATAGTATTTTGACCATTTTTGAATAATAGCACTATAAATATTAAGTTGAAAACTTTTAGTGATATGTTTATTCTACTAAATCATTAACATTTGAATAGAGATATCAATTTGACAAAAAAATACTTAGTGATCTTAAAAATGGAAAGATTTTATGTTTTGATAAGATTTCTGGTAGAGAAATGTTAGTTTTAAAACTATTAAAAAAATGTTAGAAATATATGGAAAATGAAAATGTGCCACCTAAACTTAAAGATGCCTTTATTCCTTCTACATACAAGTCCAAGCACACATACATATATAAAATAAATAGAAAAGATTACAGTATATGTATATAATAAAAAAGACCAGTAATTATTTAAAAATAATATTACTATTCATTATAGAAAAAGTTATTTCAAGATTGTTATTAAATGAGGTATTTCAAATCATATATGAATCAGAATATAAGCATTCTAAATGATTTTTTTGTTGCTATTACTAGGCAAATGCTTCAACAGTATCATGAGTAAATGAATAATTTATATATTGTTTGTATTGGATTTAATTAAGATTTTGATCACTCAATTGAAAAGATTTATGACATTGTTTGAAACTATCTTATTGTCACCAGAAGTTTATTCAACACCTGAAGCATTTAAAATGAAAACTTGTAATGTTAATGTGTATTAGCTCCAACTTTTTTTAACATTTTTCTTACAATATTAGTTGGAACAGTTTATAATTGAATTCATGAATCACATATTAAAATACAATATTGTTTTGATAATCAGATGTATAATTGACCTAATTAAAAACAAAATCGTAATTTCATCTTTTTAGCTATTTTACCAATGATCACCACATGATCACATTTCCTATACTAGCACATTAATTGTTGATAAACAGAGCAAAACTCTCCATACAGTATTGCCACCTGTGCTAAACAGAGTAATCAATGGATGCCAGAAGGCTTGTGCATAAAATCCCTATCTAATGCCTACTCATCCAATATCCCAAGATCTAGATGCAATGCTCTCAGATCCAAAGCTCCTCACTGATGAAGGCCACAAGCCAGAAACTAGTCTGGGGATATTGGATGAGTAGGCATTACATAGGGATTTTATGCACAAGCCTTCTGGCATCCATTGATTACTCTGTTTAGCACAGATGGCAATACTGTATGGAGAGTTTTGCTCTGTTTATTTTACCAATGGATGATACATAGAAAGTTTTTAATATTTTGAATGACATATTTGATTTATTAAATATTCAAAATATTAACAAACTCTTTTAGCTAACAATAGTAGAAAAATCACTATTAATTTTTAATTTGAGTATTTATTAGCTTGAGAAAGTGAATCAATTTAAATGTCTTGATAGTTTTTTTAATAGAATATCAGACTTGGACATTGAGCCCCAATGAAGAATCAAATATGTTGCTATTACATTTAACAAATTTAATTATGTGCTATTATATTTTAATGATAGAGCTATTTTAACAAATTAATTTATTTTCATCCAAAAAAATATACAGCTCAAATCATCATTACTATATATCAATCTTTTGATAAATTTGTCATTTTAACTGTTTGGATAATGTCTAATTGAAAAATTCTAATCTGTTTAAATTTGGATATTTTTAATAATATCTCCAACATTTAATTAAAGTCAAATATAGTTAAATATAGTTGAAAATTGTTTTTTAAAATCTTAAATTTGATTTCAGTAAAAAAAAAAAAAACTAAATAAAACAAGATCCTTGCCTTCATAATTAATTTGGAAATATGAAGTATTTCGTGATAACAGATGCAAGATAATTTTTAATTAGATCAACCTTTTTTACTACATCATTGCATTAAATATATATTTAGTAATTTATTTTTCATTCAGCTTTAGCGTTACATGTCAATTATATGAACAACAAACATAAAAGATTATCTCTTTAAGATTATCTATTGCTTCACACAAAACAGAATTAGTATATTTGAAAAATCTCTGATTAATTTTAATTATTTAGTGTTTTTAATATTGTATAAAATAAATGTAAAGATTGTAAAGATAATCTTTGACAAATATTTTTTGTTTCTATGTTAATCAACTAAACTGATATCAATTAATTAGATTAAATAAGACTGATTTAAAGTTCACTTGAGTTATTGCATAATCAGTAAATTTCACTTATACAATATATTATGCAAAAATATGGCCTTTTGGTTAAGCAGAATTATATGAACAAATTTTTTTTTAGCATATAATGTGCATAGAGTTTTGAAATTTTCAGTATATATAATCATTTTTTGATGCTTTGCCAAATATTTTATGGTCAAAGTTTTTTAGGCATTTTTGTAAAAAGATGATATTTGTGTTAAAATATGTTCATGAATTCTTGTATAAATAGTTGTTTATTGTGTGTCAGAAAAGTTGTGCTAAAAAAAATCCAGTGCAAGAAAAGCTATTAAAATAATTTGTTGATGTAAAACTTGCAAACAACTTAAAAGTCAAATATAAATGTAAACAATAAAAATAATAGTGCTGAAAATTTGTGGTATTTTTTTAAAACTATGTCTTAAGAAATTATGTCCATAATTCTCAATAAAGAATAATTTCCATTCGTATGAGTAAATTAGAATAATATATATTATTTCAGTCAAGTAATATAAATTAGAAGTTCACTAAAATAAAGCATTACATATATCTCCTAATTTATATTTAATATGTATGTTAATACTAGTTTTAACAGTAGATTTATTTATATAAATCATAAATAACCAGTGCTACTTTATACTGGTTTCTAGCTATCAACTTTTACCAATAAATAATATATATAAAAAGCACATTATAATAAATGTTTTTATTTATTGTGCACTAATAAGTCAAAAATAATTGTTTTCTTTAACAACAATAGGGTTTTTTATATTTATCTTGAACTAAAAGTACAGGGAATAAGAAATTACTTAATACAATCACTAATTAGTGATTTGAACACCCATGCATTTATTTCAAGAAAAATATAAAAACCCAACCATAATTAAAGAAAATAATTATTTTTAACTTCATAGTGCACAATAAATAAATGCATTTATCATAAAAAATGTATATATCATACTATTTTTAAATTTTTAGTTGTAATTATCTCAATTTTAAGTAAAATGAAGAACAAAAACAATGACCCAGATCTATTTAATATTTGAAAGAAAATCATGCATTAAAAATTAGTTCCTAGAATAATATGGCTTGCTCATTGTACTATCATTTTTGATAATAAGAAATACAATATCCTTAAAAAATAATATATAGAATGGTTTAATATGTACTTAAATGTTCTAAAAATTTTATCTAAAAAAAATTACAAGCAAAATTTGGCATTATAATATTTTTCTGAGTTGTATATTGTGTTAGCCTTAATTCACAATGTTATTAGTATTTACAGCATGCTTATTCTTTGATACAGTTATGTATGAAGTATATAAATGATAAATAAACTACATATCCACCTACATATATATTTTTTCAAGTTTAAATTATTATTCTTTTTCTTTGAAGCACCAATTGTTTTTCACATATAGGGTATCAAATGTTATGTTTGTTCTTTTATATATATGTTAGTACTTATATATAATTTACTATTAATAAAGTTTACTATATAAAAAAGTTGATTCCAATATTATTTTGTTTATGAAAGGAACATTTTAAAAAAGAATAGTTTATAATAAAGAGAAATTAAAATTTAAAGCAACTTTTATAATCAAGAAAAACTAAAATTTGTTTTTATTAAATGTTTTATTTAATTTAGAAACTCGGTTTATTGTTTTTAGGATATATTTTGTAATCAAGTTTTAATAGACATCTATCAAATGTATTTTCTTCAAATTTTATATATATATATCGTATTATTATTACTATTTGCGGGATATTCCGTGTAGTGAAAAAGCTAAATGCTGATGTTTCAGTACAATAGGAGGAAGGTACTTGATAGTGTACTGAAACGTCAGCATTTAGCTTTTTCACTACACGGAATATCCCGCAAATAGCAATAATAATATGACATCTTTTATCCATGTATATATATATATATATATATATATATATATATATATATATATATATATATATATATATATATATATATATATATATATTAAAAATCAATGTCAATGTAATATTACAATATATTATAGGTTGGTTCCCTGGCTGTTTACTGTAGAGGTATTGGTGGAATAAATTTCATTCATATTAATATTGGTTCAATAAATTGTCAGTGATGTAAACAAGAAGGCATCATATTTAAAATAAAAAAAATAGAAATAAAAAGTATTTATGATAAATTCAAATAGAACTAAATACCAAATCTTAATTTCTCTTGATTCCAGAGACTACTTTAAATTTCAATTTTTCTTGTTGTTGTAAAAGTTTTTTTTTTTAGCTAATAAAAAATGAAAAGGTTTTTTTTTTTAAATATTTCTTTCACAAATAAAATAATATATTGGAAGAAAATTTTTAATGCATGAGAATATCGTTTCAAATGTAAAACAAATTGTCACATTTTATTATAATAATCAATCTATTGATATAGTGCTGACTATGTATATAATGTAAAGACTGTAACAAACTACTGGCCATGCACTTTTTACTACTAATTTATATGCATTTCTGTGTGGTGAACAAATGTTTGCTTATATATTGATAAGCTCTAAGTATAAGTGGTGTACTTATACTTTTTAAACTGATTCTCATGGGTGAGAGTGCATAAATTAGTAAAAAGCACATGACTGGAGATTTGTTACCTTCTTTGCATTCTTCTTTGTATTAAATTGTTACATTGTTTTTGTTCATTTATACATATTATAATAAATGCTTTTATTTATTGTATGAATACTATATATATAAACATTTTATAATAAATACTTTTATTTACTGCAATAAAAAAAAACCAAAAAATAATTGTTTTCTTTAACCACAATTTAATCACTAATTTTTACAACAAGTGATTGAATTAATTAATTGTTGTATACTCCATGCTTTGATTTCAAGTTAAATATAAAAGTATTGATTGTATTTGAAAAAAAAAATATTATTTGACATATTAGTGCACAGAAATAAAAAAAAATATTATAATATATATATAATTTCTATTAGAATTTACTGAAAACGCTATTTCTTTTTAGTTTTTAAATATGTATATATATTTCTCTTTTGTACGCATGACTGAATACTTACTGAACTAACAGCTTTATGTTTTAATTTGGCCCACTAACAGCCTTGGATTATATAAACCACTTGATAACCTGAAATATTTCATTGTCATATTACAATGATATCAGTTTCTAATGTACAAAATTTGAAGGACATTTATTTAATAAAAATTTAAAACTTGATTACAAATTTTTTTCTAAACATACAAACAGTTTTTAAATTAAATACAAGCATTTAAAAATACTAGTTGCATATGTTTATTCATCAATTATCTTTTCTTTTATTATGTTACTCATTCTAAAGATTTGAAGATTTCAAACACTCTATTATTTTGAATCTTTATATCAATATTTTTATCAGATATATAAGACCTGAAATAGTATACTTATGATTTTTTAATTTGTTAATTATAGGCATTTTTATTTTTTTTTTTGGCAGATGAATAATACATGTCCAAAACAGAATATCAAATGTCTCTTTTATCATAACATTTAAATCTATATTAAGAGAAATAATCCATTTTACTTTAATCTACCCATGTTATCTAAATAAATAAAAGTATTCAATAGTTACCAGAAAGTAGTAACAATGTGATCCCTAAATTAATTTATAATTGCTGCAGAAAATTAAAATTTTAGTTTGTAAATGAGATTGTCAGACCTATGTAATTGAATAAAAATATTTTGATTTCAAAATCTTAATATCTTTTAAAATGTCAAAAGATTACTTATGAATTGTATAATAAAATTAAAGATAATTGCTGGATGAATTTGTGTAATGCATGCTTTTCATTGAAAAGTTTAATAATCAAAAACTAATTTGGAAATCTGTTGTCCATTGAATATGTATACATACATATACATAGATGTTTTACAATAGTGTTGATGAACAATATTTGTTGTTATGAAAGCAAATTTTATATGTAAGTAAAAAGAACTTTATTAAATGGACAAAATTGACAATATTGAATATGTAACTGCTTCTAAAATATATAATTGCAGGTTTAGATCAAGCTTATATTTCTTAATAAGCAAACTGACTTGGTTTTTAAATCTTTATTATTTGAAACTTTTATATCATCAATAGCCTGAACAGCATCAGAACAAAAAGAAGTAATTGCATTAATAAGTGAAATATAGAGCACTGACAAAATAATAATATTATTTGAAAAATGAGTAACAATCTTTGTGTGACTGTCCTACAAGTAACATTCTTCTGTATATGAAATTAATACTTTATTTCATAATAAATACCTGATTATTAGAAATGTCAACAAACAAATTATGAATTTTTAGCCTATTTTTAAAAATTGTCTTACAATCACATAAAGTGCAATGGAAAACTTTATCATATGTACATATTTTAATGGATTACTAAACTATACTTTCTAATAGTATTGCAATTACATATGTTGCAATAAAAATGCTTATACTATGTATATGTTCTTTTAATTTTATTTTAACAGCAGTTTTGTAATTAAAAACTGTTGTAAAAAGGTCTCCTGCATAAGTTATTTAATGTAATTTTCAGCATCTTTTGCCAGTAGTACTTCTTCTAATTACGTAAATTACAAACCTAAATGTTTTACTCTTAATATAAATTATTTCAGTAATATATAGGATAAGATAAAGTCAAAGAATACTAAAATAAAACCAAAAACTGATGGTGATAACTATAGAGCACTTTCAATTGCCTGTTACACTTTTGCAGAGCAAGCTGTCCAGCTAAAAAATAAAATGATTTCAACTAAGAGTTCATAATATATAAAAATCAAACTTGGAGATTTTTTAATTAAATTCATACTAAACATAATATTTTTTATTTCAACCTATCTAGAAAAGAAAACAACTTCTATTAAAAATCATTGAACTGATATAAAAAAAATAATTATTTAGATAAGTAATATTTATCTTTATCTATTTTCCAATACAAATTGTCTCTATCTTCTTTTTCTTTTATGTTTGCATTTACATAATATTTCATTTCTTAAAGGAAATGAAAATGAAACACGTTTTTTTTTTTTTTTAGGATATACGATTTTTAACATATTTTACAATGCCAATAAAAAAGATTTCATCCATTCAACTAGATTGATGCCCAATAATAATTCTTGATTTATGAGTTTTTAAAACAAAAAGTAGTTTCTCATTACCTGATAATCTAATAATTTTTATAGTAACTGAGAATACAACTGGTTATTAACTTTTAGGATAGATAATTTTTATCATATTTTACAATGTCAATCAATCTCGGATTTAGGCTGCTTTAAGAAAATATGATTTATTACTATCTAATAATCTATTAATATTGGATTTTTTCTAACATACCCCCACTATTTATCAAATCTTACTATTTTTAGAATTATATATTCAGCTCATTAATAAACTCATAAAAGCTATAAATTAGATTATTTTTTAAGATAATGAAAGAAATTGAGTCCAGATTGGGGAAAACTAGATATACTATTTATGATCACTATTTGTTTATCAAATATCCAAAATATCCTGATGAAGTTATAAATAATACCATATTCAGTCAAAGATACATAAGATTGATGATTGTAGAAACAATCTAAATATTCCACTTTCATTTTTAAAAATATTGCCAATTTTATGTAATGGATATCCAAGCCATATGAAGTAACTTCATAACAGAACTACAGATTTTTTTTCACAATATTCTTATAACTTTTTCCATATTAAACAGAAGATATTGCTATAAAAACTATAGAAATAAACATATTTCTAGAGTTTCTAAAAAAAATTTAAGATTATAATGCCAAATAATATTTGACAAAGATATTTTTTAACATTTACCACACAAAAACAATTCCAAAATCTTTGCATAAAAGCAAAACTATAGCAGTCCCAGATATTGTATTTTCAAGAAGATGTAGGTGATGCAATTAAGTTCTATAATTTGCTTCAATGTCTGAAAAATATTTTAAGATAAACAAAAAAACCACTGATTTACTTAATAAAATGTCCTCCCATAAAAAAAAAAAGTCCAAAAGATTCTATATGACAATGATGAAAATAGAAAAAAATACTGAACTGTCTTTCAGTGGGCTACTTTTTTAAATTTAATATTCATCAAGTGATCTTCCAAAAGCAGTAAGAAAAAATGCAACTTTGCATATGATATTTCTTAGTCTTCATAAAAGACTTTGTTCTGTAAAATAACAAAATATCTTAATAAAGATAAGAAAAATTTGGATTTTGTTTCCAGAGATTGAAATCTGTAACCATAGTATAACAAGATATGTTCAATTTTCCATTTATTCAATAGAAAATATAAAGTGATATTATTTAATATTTTTCAATAATATATTGAAAGACATTCTTATCTCATAATACTAAGAAATGATTTAACTAGGAATTTAATCCTTTCTATTATTATTAAATGCTTTTATTTAAATTACAATCTTTGTTGTTCATTTGTTTGTTTGTATACATTTTTATTTAAGTGAGAATAAAATTTTAAAATTGAGTTTAATATAATTAATTTGTTCACATTTGGTACATTTGATATAAATCATAGCCAATTTGATAGGCCACTAAAATATTTTAGATAGGTTACCTAGTTTCTTAAAGACAGAATAGTGAGTAAATGAAATTTCAAATATTTTTATATAAGATACCACTTCAATAAGTTTTCCATAATCATATGAGAGGGTAGGATATATAAACTTTGTTTGGTGGTTTGTTTTAATAAAATGTTTCTATTGAAATTAGAATCAAATTTTAAAATTGAGGTTTAATATATTTATATTCAATATAATTTGTTCAAATTTGGTACATTTCTTATAAATCACTAGCAATGCAAGATAATATTAAAATATTTTAGGTAGATTATTTAGTTTTTTAAATATAGAGCAGTGGGTGGATGAACAAAACAGTATTGTAAACAATTTGATTTAATACTTATGATTTCACTTTCAACCTTAAAAAGTATTTTAGCATCATTTAACTATTTCACAAGAGTAAGTTGTGATAACACTATCCTACTTGACATTTTAGGCAGCACAATGGAGCTGTGATTACTACTGTTCTGTTGTTTTAAAGAATTGTATATGTTAAATTATGGTGTGTGACAGGCTGCAGCAATTCTTTCTAAAACGCTTCCATTTTAGTGTATTAATTTTAACAAAATTCCAAGAGATGTCAGCAGTTTACAGACCTTTGTTTCTGATTGACATCACATTCTATTGTTCTGATAAAGCTATGAATGATGTGATAATTTGTGATTGGCTGATGCTTTAGATTCATTTCCCCTTGTGGCTAAAAGCCATACATAATATAATCCCCAGTAATTGTTAATGATTATGATGCAATATTTTTGTAAGACTTATTACAAAACTAAAAGCTATGTCACTAGGGAGGATTTGTCTTTGAAAAAATTTTATTTTTAAAAAGACAGATCTTGGGAACTATACAATTGTACATTATGAAAACCAGAAATTCTGGCAGAAAATCAATTTTTTGTAAAAATTGTAAGTGAAATAATTTAATAACAATTAATAATATTTTAACTTTCAAATTTTTTTTCTTTTTTTTTGATGATAACTAATTCCAAATATATCATTTTTAATAACTCAAAATTCTAATATCTAATATTTCATTCTTTTAAGTTTTTTGAATAGATATCATGAAGCCAATAATGATGTTTGCCTTTGTTATGAGTAAGACCTTTAGCTAGATATTTATTTTCACAGTTTTAAAATATTAATTTTTTATGTTTTAGAATTTTAATTATTAGAAGGCTTAAATATTTATAATATAGCCTATAAGTAAATTTTTTAATATATGTAAAAAAGATTTAATTGCTCACACACACAAAAATCAAATATGGCATCATAATAAAAATTTTCATTGCTAGAGTCTATTCAAAAATTTGGGGGCGAGTTTAACACTGAAAGAATTAAAATTGAAATGAAACAAATATTTGATTCCAATCTTAATGATAAAAATTAAATAATATTAGATATAAAAAATATTTTATAATCAATGTTTTTACTTACTTTGCATTAAAAAAATTGTTTCTTCAATAATGTTGGGGGAGAGGGTCCAAAAATTAATTTAGTTAATCCCTATTTTTTATGACAAGAGATTGACTTAATTAATTTCTGAATCTCCCATACTTTTAATTTAAGTTAAATACAAAAATTTTAATTGGGGTTAAAGAACAATTATTTTTTAAGTGCAAAGTAAATAAAAGCATTCAGTATAAAAAAAATTTTATATATATTTTTTCATTTATCAAATATTTCCTTCAAAAAATGACTAATTGTACTTGAGATTGTGATGCAAATATTCTAAGAACAGTTTTTCTAATGCAGATAGATGTACTTATGAATATTTTGTCTTGTTTTGAAAAAATTTCTATAATAAATTTTTGGATATAAAATAAATATTACTGGAAAAAAAATTGAAATATTTTTCTTTGCAGTAGCTATGTTTTTTTCCAAATATCTTTTCACAAGATATCATAAGTCAAATTGCCTTACATATATTATATGAAAATCTGTCAAATATATCAGACTTGTAGCATAGTTTCATCATCTAAGATAATCTCAAATCAAGTTTTTTTCTGCATGTTTACCTAAGAACTCTTCAAAAAATCAGAGGATATTAACATAAAAAATTATTCAAAGAATAAAATCTCATCTTAGACAAGGTTATTTATAATGCTCTTTAAATTTCTCATTTATATATTTTAATAAAAAATTATAGGCATATCAAAATTTAAGAAAGATTATACAAAACATTTTACATATAGTTTTTCTTTAGACATATAGAATATTTTAGAAAACTACAAGGAAATAAAATATCACATGAAATTAATAATCAAATGCCATTATCAATGTTTTTCAGGATTATGGCTTTTTATATGCTCATATATTGGAATATTACATCATTTTATATTATTTAAGTTTAACAGATTTAAGTACAATTGTAATTCTGATAAGCCAAATAGATTCTGAAAAAAAAAAATGTTTCCAGATATTTATATAGAAGTGTTATTTAATAGTAGTTGTCTTTATAAAAATGAAATAAAAGATCAAACTGTTACTCTAGAAAAAACTGATTAATTCACTATAGCATAATAATAATTACATATATATCCAACTGAATTCAAAATTTAAAAATAAACCATGAAATCAATTCAGAATTGATTTAGTTCACATTTATATTTTGAATTTAATTGAATATATAAATAACTACTATTATGCTGTTATGAGTTAATCAGGTTTCTTCTATGGTAATAATTTGATCAACTTTTTATAAGTAGTTGAAACAATTTTTTAGTTTTCATTGAACTTATCAAAAGTACTTTAGTGGTTAAATCTATTAAATTTATAACAACACCAGTAATATATAATAATGCAATATTTTTAGACATGAGCATCTAAAACAAAGAGATCCACACACAGTCTTAAAAAACAGTAGCAATGACATTTTATGATTAATCTCATGTGTTATTTTACTTACCTTGGGTTCTTCCTTTTACTTTACTAAAATCTTCTATATATTTATAAAGCATGGAATAAAAGTGTGTTAAATACTAAACAATATTTCAAAACACACAACATCATTTGTCTCAAAGAAGACAAAGGCAATCGCTTTGTTTTATTAAATAACACCGATTACAAAAATAAAATGCATGACCAAATTAAAATATTAAAGTTGGTACATGATAACACTTTTAACATCAAACTCGACCGAGATAAATTTATTAATGGTGTGCTTCGGACTTTCAAGGACAAAGGGATCACTAAATCGGAGTATTACAGGATTTATCCTTCTGCCACTAGACCTCCCCGAATGTTTGCCAATTCAAAACAACATAAACCAGGCGAACCGCTTAGATTGATGATGGATTTCGCTGGCGTACATTATTTCAATACAGCCAAATTGGTTAATCAATTAATTATAGATTACCTTAACTTTGGCTCATACACAATAAATTCATCTTTTCAATTCATCTCCAGAATTAAAAACACCCAAATCTCTCATAGCTCTGTTATGGCCACGATGGATGTGAAGGAATTATATGGATCAATCAATAGAAAAGCATCCATCCAAATTATACACGAAGAGTTGTTGCGAATATCTTGTCCTAACGAGAGAATTAAATTCATTATGGCTTTCCTGACATGGCTTGACTCCCATATTTTCACTCTTTTCGAAGATAAATGGTACACAATGCAAGATGGTTGGCCTATGGGCCTCCCTATCAGTGGCGTGTTATCCAGTATATACTTAAATAAATATGAGCAATCCATCATTCCAAAATATTTCAACAATAACCCAGACTTCATATATATACGATATGTAGATGATATTTTCGTTATAGCATCTAAAAATAATATTTTAAATATACAACGTGAATTACAAAGCACAACTAAACTATCTTTCTCTATTACATATGAAAACAGTAATGAACTCAAATATCTCGACCTTTCCTTGTCAAGAGACCACCACTCAATGGATTACAAAATGATTGTTAAACCATTCGAAATCCGAAGCTGCATCCATCCTAATTCTAAATCACCCGCATCGCACAAATTCGCAGGTCTCAAAGCATTTATGTTTAGAAACTATCACTTGTGTAAATATGAAGCACATAGGAAGGAAAATATAAACAATTATATTAAAGACCTATTAGCAGCAGGATTTAAATACAAAACCATTAGGAGGAAAGTCATGAAATTCAACAGCACAATAGATGATAAATTGCCTCGCACCAATCTACCTAGAATAACGGTCCCCTACATCCCTAAAATATCCAGCAAACTAACGAAAACCTTGAGCAACAAATTCAGCATAATATTCAGAACTCCACCCAACACTAATAGGTTGATCAATAACTCCAAAGACTACATTGATCCAGCGCTCACCCCACATGTGGTGTACTCCATTTCCTGCCCCCAAGCCAGATGCCACGCCACATATTATGGTGAAACGAAAGCCACAATTAACACCAGATTGGCTCAACATCGGTACACCTTCAACAGAGCCCAAACGAACAGCAGTACATCTTCTGCATTTTTTGAACATACTAAACAATCAGGGCACAATTTCATACCCGCTAACCCCGTTATTTTATGCTCAGAACCAAACGACTACAGGAGAAAAATAAAAGAGGCATTCTACATTAACAGAGACATCCATGCAATCAACAGAAGAGACACGTGCTTCGACATCTCGAAAAAATGGGCTACGTAACAGTAACTCATTTGAATATTCTCATTTACATATATTAAGTACATTTTCATGAAGGCTATGAGTATGAGGCACAGTTCCTCGAAAACGTTCAGCCAAATTTATTATTAACTATATATTTTTTTCTCTTATAACTTACAATTAAGTATTTTTATTATTTTTATTATTACAAATAAGGAGAAATTAAAACCACATTTATTACTATATATTTA
>JAQFVV010008839.1:0-21590 GCA_028023455.1 Epiperipatus broadwayi | reverse complement strand
AATACCAAATTGTCAACAATATTTCAAATACTATAAAATTCAGAAATTAATATTCAAAGGTAGCCTGGAAATCATTACATCTAATCAGAAACTAAATAGCTGTACCATAAGTTATTTATTTATTCATTTTTATACAGACATTAACTAAAACTTTAGAGAAAAATCAATAAATTATAATTTGGTTACACATTACTAATATAATTTGTTTTAATTTTCTCTTAGTTTAATTTTGTTGAAATATATATATATATATTTTTATGATAATCTTCTTATATTTACTTGTTGTTTTATACAATAATCTTTTTGTTACATTATTTTTAATATAGTCAAAATACATTTCAAAATACAAAGAAGACTTATTATGAAAGAAAAAATGAAAAAGTTATTTCATTGCTAATAGTCTTACATTTTAAATGAATACATAGTTGGAAAAAAAATAAAAAGAAAGATAGTAAAATTCATTTTTATGAATTTATGAATTATTTTATATATTAACTCTATAAACCTTTATTTTGACAAAGATTAGTAATTTTTACAGTTAAAAAAATTAAAATGATTAAATAAAATGAGTTTGCTGAATAAAAGGCAGAATAAAAGATTTACTTTTATATATACATTAAAAATTAATTAAGATAGAATTAACTTTCTTAATTATTAAAAACAAATTTATTCTCCCTATTGCATAAAAATGTGTGTGGTGTGTGGATGTACACTTATATATGCAAACTACTTTGAGAAAGAAATGATGTCAATAATTCAAACATCTAACACTTCTTATCCCATTTTATTTAAATGCAATAAAGTTACAGAAGAAAAAAATGTTGAATAATAAAAATATATTTTGATAATAATAAGTTGTTTTTCATCATTGACATCATATGTTGATGCCAGCAGAATGGTTTAAAGAATCAAATGTAGAATAGTATGTGCAATTTTATTATGGAATACTATTAATTATAGTATAATCATATTATCATTTGTAATCAGTGAATATACGTACTATTAACCATGTCCATTTATATGGGTTATTGATCTGGATTTATTAATATTTTCTTTTCATGGACTATTAACATGGTCCTGTACCACGAACCTATTTACATATTTGAATTAATGAAGTCATGAATGATGTATTAGTACTGATGTGATTGTTGTAAGAAATAAATGCAGCCTTGCTATATATGCCTACATAAATGGTTTAGAGTTGTTATTTTACATGATTTGCATTTTGACTAAAGATAAATAATATTTTATGTGTTTGATATTACTTGATGACATTAACATATCTACTTTTTAATAATGGAATGAATTGTAAAGGACTTTAGCTCTGGTATTTTTCAATTGCATTATGTAGTATGAGCAATATTATTAAGATGATGATCTCAAAGGAGTGATTCCAAGATTTAAGAAAATGGAAAAACCTTCAGACAAAATCTTTCTTATATATATATATATATATATATATATATATATATATATATATATATATATATATATATATATATATATATATATATATATAGTTGTGGTTTCATTCAATACATAGATCAAAGAAAATCTTAATATTCTGGTTTATACCAGAAATAAAAATGTTACGTGAAGGTTAGAAGGTGAAAAGTAGATTATAAATGTAATAATGAAAGTTTTCTTTTATTGCTAGTTTATAATAGTGAATGAGAGTAGAGTGGCTATAGTGTTATTTATAAGAGTACATTTCCAAAAATATTGGGATTTTAATCCAATACAAATCATCTTCTAAGTTTTATAATGACTTGGTAATATCCATTCAAAATTATCAAGAGTTGCTTAAATACTAGACCTGTAGCATTTTCTCTGTCCAGAATTTCAGGCATCTAGTAGCTGACCATTATACATTTAAGGATATGATTAAAGAAGTAAATAAATATTATATAAACATATAATAATGCTAAATTTATTTCAAGCTTTAAGATTATATTGAACTCTATAAACATTTTAATTGCTTGTCAGAATTTTAACCTATTTTTCAGACTATTGATTACATCAGTTTAATTAACAGAAACATTGGAAAATTTCTATAGGGGGGTGGGCAGGTAAATAATCTTAGCATTATAATATATAATTTCAGAAAAAATAAATACTAAAATAAGCAACAGAATTAGGTCTATAATTTTCAATAAACCAATAAAGAAATAAAAGCTGTAGTAGTTTAGAGCATGGATGCATTTTAGGTGACTATTAAGTATGGCAGTCATATTTATTTATTTATTGTTATATTGAAAAGTGTAGTCTTAATTTTATTTTGTTATATATATATGACACTTAAATATTTAAGAAATATATTATTATACAGAAAGTGAAATTGTATAAATTATAAGAATAATATTTGTATTGCTTATAACTCTCTATTGATATACATGTTAATGCAACAAATTTTCTTAAAAACCTAGTCTTCATCAGAGCTCTATCTTCTTCATTGCCTTAAAGCAGTGAAGAAGATAGAGCTCTGATGAAGACTGCTGGAAGTCGAAACCATAAGAAAATAAAAAAGTTTTTAAGAAAATTTGTTGCATTAACGTGCATATGAATAGAGAGTTATAAGCAATATATATATACAATTATATGAAGATATGCAAAGAAAGTGAAGGAGAAGAATAACAATATTTGTACATTACTTATTACATAAAATGTTTATAAATAAAATATATGGGTAGTCAATAATCAATAATGTATTTGGAAATTAATATTGGAGAAAATCTTTGAAATTAAGGTTGTTTACATAATGAGAAAATGTCATAAAAGTAGTTTTTTTAACCAATTAAAAACACAAAGACAAATAAAAATCACTTAATGATGATATGGTTTTTATAAGTTTGGTAACAGAAAATTAAAAATATAATTATGGTGAATATTTTTTCATTATACCAGTAATTTATAATAATGTTCGTATATTCTCTAATCTCTACGCAATAAAGATAGGAGTAGGAAAAAAAATGTTTGCATATTGTGTTTGCTAAAATCATTTGTATGAAATGTATATATGTCTTTTTTTAAAAAAACTTTTGAACAGAAAAAAGCAAATTCTAACTAGAACATTATTTAACATCATACAAAATTAACATACAGCTATAAAGGTTCTAAATGAAGAATTTTGCCTAATTATAAAATGATTACTAAATACATTTTTTTTCTTGTACTTAAATTTTAAAAAAAGATAAAGAAATGTCTTATAGTCATACTAATATTTCTGAAAGAAACTTTTATTTAACTTCTGTGTAAGTAATAAAATTTATTTACAAGTTGCATATATAATTGTCAGCAAAATTATTGTCTTGTGAAATTTAGCTTTTTTTTAGTTTTAGGCAAACAATTATTATACCCTAAACAAAATACACTAAAAATTTACTGATATGACAATAAAAATTATGATTAAAAACAAAGTATAGTCGATAACAGTGCTCAATATTTGAGGTCTGCTTTAGTAGGCATAATTTTTACATACTTCTAGTTATATATTTATGACAATTAAAGGGTCTAATCTCATCAATTGCCCACTTATTCTCTTCCTATTCATAATGTTTTCAAAAGTCTTCACCAACATCAATTCATTTTTTAATTTGTTGTAATAACTTTTATACCTTTAGAGAATTACATAAAATATAAATTGGACAACTCTAATCTTTATTTTTAAAGATAAGTTCCTACATCCATGCTGTTATCTTTTTGGTATCTATCTACAACAATCTTGTCAGTTATGGATCTATTATTGTTGGCATATAGTGCAAAAAGATAAAAACTATCAGCAATTTTTAATCTTTGATTAAGATTTAAAGTTGTATATGGACAAGAGAATTTTTAGTTGAATAACTAATTAGTGAAAATCGTTACTGTATTTATCCAGAGTACATGGTCTCAAAGTTGTGGGTAGAGTAAGTTTGGAACCTAACATTCAAAAGATAATTTATCTTTAATCTATTTATTTTTTACAAAAAATTATGAATAGAATGTTTTTGTTTTTTTTTTACATATTACAAAAAGAAACAGCAATGAAATTTATATCTTGGAATTTCTCAAAGTAAAAAAAAAAAAATTATAGTAATTAATTTAACACCCTTTCCAAACAAAAAAAAGTAATTAATTTCAAATATAATATTTTATCTTTAAACAATCATTATAGTGTGTATATATCTATATATATGCAAATATTTGTATGCGTGCATATAAACACGCACACACATATGCATCAGTATGCAGATTCAAACTATATTTATTTCAATCACATATTGGCTCACCCATACTTAGTATTCTAACACCTACTATTTCAATATTTTTCCACTAAAAGGCTATTGTGGTTTTGTATAGAACATTAAACTAGAAATTAAATTGCAGACAAAGGGTATAATAGCAAACCTCTGATTATTAAATCAAAAGCTATGGCATATTTTAAAAGCTTTTGAGTTCCCCTTTCATTCCAGATATCTGTATATTTCACCCATTGCAATCATAAGTCAATGCACACAAAGAACTTATTCAGTACAAGTTATGCTTAAAAATTATGAATCATCCTTTATAAAAGAAGAACTTTTCAGACAGTGAATCAAGAAATGTCTAATCAATGAAAAAAAAGTAACATATTGTTTTTAATTACAACAGTGAAAGTTGGAAATATTGGAAAAACAGAGAAGCAATTAAAACTTTGTAATGCTGAAAACTTTAAACATAAACACCCATTGAGAAAAAGAATCATTTAAAAGGAAAAAAATCATATCAGAATAAAAAATTAAATTTTGAAGAAAATAGAAATGAAATATAATTACTACAATTGATATTGTTTTTATTTAGAAAACAAAAAAAAATAACTGACTTAGTCATATAATTTAATTTAATATTTTTCTATTTAGTGCATTTTAATAATATAAAGAATTCATTAACATTTATGATGTAGAATTAAATAGTGAATTTCTAGAATAAATTATGTTAAAAAGAAGGAAATGACGTCAAACTTTCAGTAATAATGATGACGTATTCTCCCATAATTATAGAACCCTGTTTTCTAGTTACACTAGACTATGTAGACAAATAACATAATGTATATAACAACTATATTGTAATGGGATGGGGTGGTAGGGTGATCATGGAGTGATGGCAAATAATATTTCAATTAAAATTAATTTAAATAATAATATAAAATATTAAAGTAAGAAATAATGAAATATTAAAATATGAGATATTATCACAAAATATATAAATATTATTGGTAAAAATATTACAGTGAGAATATATTAGGTAATATTAATATCCAAATATATATAATTAATTTTATATTCAAAAGAGAATGCATAAGATCATGAGATCTCTCTGTGAGATCAGCCAGTTACTCCTCAGCACAATTATAAGCATAATTATAAATCCACCAGCACTATCAATAAGTATAAGTAAGTACTGACAATAAACAAAGAAAATAACCTTTCATCATCACGAATTATCAATCAAAATACATCAGAATAAAATCAACAGTCCATATTGTGGCTGGATTTAAAAAATATAAATCAACAGTCAATCTGAAGACTGGATTGGAAATGGGTCTTCTATCAACAAGACTAACTATTGAGCCTTTGTCAGCTTGGGAAATTATTTAAACATTAACATCGTTTTTGCTGATTATTTTATTGGCCGAGTGAGGTAAAAGTCTAAACTTTTAATTTGTCAATTCACAAACTCAAGAGTTAAAATATATTCATCTTTTAATATTATATTCACTTTAGTTTCATTTGTAAAAAGTATATTAATAATTTGTCAGGTTATGAAAGTGAATGAAAGTTTTTTTCAAAAATAAATTTTTATTTATAATTATAAAAATATTCAATAGCGGCAAATATAAAATGAACATTACCAACCAAAAAGTTTTGCTGATGTCAGTTATTTATTTCCCAATTTTACATTGTGGATAAGTAAATAATTTTTGCTAAAGTCTTAACTATTTTTTTAAAATAATTTTATTTTTAGCATATTTTATCAAAATAATTTGTCAAAAAATACTTTTAAAATGGTCTAAAACATTCGTTTATTATTTTTGAAATGAAACAAAAGAAATCATAGCAGTAAAAGTTATTGACAACCATTTTCTTTGTTGTCAAAATGTAACAGCCAATCAGAATCAAGAATCAGCAGCACTTTTTTTTGTTAGACCTTCAATGTCAGTTTTATTGATTTTTTACTTGTAAAATAATTCAAGAGAGAGCAGCATCTTATGGAACTTTTTTTCACCTTTAAAAATAATGCAAAATCTTAATGGTAGTATTTAAAATGTCCAATTTAGAGTGACTGGAAGCCATTATGTTTTTACCATAACTAGCAAAAAGTAGGTTAATTTGGATATGCAAACTAAATGCTCATCCATCACAATACGTAATAATAAAAAATCAAAAATTCTAAACAATAATGCTGGGAGTTTAAAAACATACACATCATCATTGATGTTGTGGCCACATAGTGCCACTAATGCACTGGCCAACTATAAACATAACTTCTAATAAGTCTAAATTAAAATAAAATGCAGTGTGTGAGCTTTAAAGAGTATTCTCTTTGAAACCAACCAGGATGATAATTGATCATCTCTGGATGCCCAAAAGCACTAAAATACATCACCCATTAAATATAAATCTAGCTCAGAAGAACACAAGCTCTATTTCTGTATGTGACCAAAAGATGATGAAAACAAATATTCTAAAAATATTTAGAATCATTGCAATAATTTTTATAATCGAACACAAGTTTATTAACAATAAAAATGAAAAATATGATAGTATGGTCTGGAATAAGACTATGCATATCAAATAAGTCTTCTGATTTTCATTAATATACAATAATAAAAAATATATAATATTGTGATTTGCATATATGTGATTTTTAAAATTCAAGTTACTACATTATGACTTAGATATATATTCCATATAGGTTTACTTAAACCCCAATTACCACATAGACATGTGGCTTAATATAAAATAAACATGTTTGAATTTATCAAAATAATAAAATTATTAAAAATATATTTCATAATTAATTCCATTTTAAGACTATACATAAAATTCATACCTACTTGTGTATCTATGAACATATAGATGATATAAATTAATATTATTAACTAGTCTTTTTTTTAATCAATAAAGATATTTTCTTCCCTTTTTTTTAAAAAAACTAAAGTCATTTTTGTCAGGTAATTCAAAAGTTATTTTATGAGAGATTACTCTCAATTAACTAATAACATCTTTAAATTAATCTAAAAAAGATTTTTGAAGTCCATTTTTTTAAATTGTCCATGAATCAATCATTAGTTTTAGATTTTAATTCAATTCAAGTAAAATTATTTACTTGTTATCTTTTAAAATGTATACATTTTTAAATATAATTTTTACCAAAGAAATTATTTAAAATTTTATTATCATTAATTAAGTATAATCCAGGATTGTCATAATCAAAAAGGTATAACCAGGTAAGTTGGCATTTTCCCTTCTGGCTAGGGCCTAATGAGCTTCAGGCCAACAAACTGTTTTATAGAACAAATTTGTACAGGCTAATTGATCCATTTTAATTTGACCAGTCTTCAAGTGAATCAATATTCCAGAATGCAGAATTAGTAGACTGATCACAGCTAGATCTACATCTTCATGTGAGCTGTTTTTATTTACATAACTCTCCAAACACTAATTCTGCTAGCCAACTGCTTCACAAAAATGTTAAGACAAGAACTAACTTTAAAAAAATAGCTAGCCAATTTGGCCACTGCTTCTCAAAATATTAAAACTAGACTCTTCTGGACACTCTTACAAAAACTACAAACCAAGATGAACAACACTAATTTAAACACTGTCTTTTTTCCCTCTCTCTTGACTGGAAACAATTTTCATCCCTCCAGAAGCACTTTAATTAAATAGCTACATTTGAAAATCTTATGAAATAATTTTAAAAAATAGATAATAGAAACATATACAAGCATTAATGAAAAAATATATTTTATATACAAGTTTTAATTAAAAGATTTCAAAAATAAAGCCTGCTTGTTTTTAAATTTCAAAATCAGAATATTATTTATTTAGACCTTTTTTTTAAAATATATTTATTTCATAATAAAAATTTTGTTTCAATTCAGAGTTATTTAACCTTTTATTTATTAATTTTATTCTAAATGAAATGTAGAAAATATGTACAAAAATTTATGTCTGTTTATTTCTACTTTTCTTTTATATATATATATATATATATATAAACACAACTATATATATATATATATATATATATATATATATATAGTTGTGTGTGTGCAAATATATATATGCACACACACAACTATGTTGCTGTGTGCCATGTAGCCCAGATGGTTACCATATATTTATAAATATTTACCAATATTACCTTTTACTAAAGTATTGTATATAGGCAAAATTTTTCTTGTATTTCCATTTAATGAATACATATTTTTAAAAATAAATTAATATAAATCTCCACCATTTGGAGAATTGTATCTATTTCAATAAACTGGATTTTAATTAAAAATATTTTTAAAATTAAATTATTATATCAGTTACAAATAGCTATTGTCAAGACTATAATAATTGCATTTACAAATTACATGGTTTAATAATAACAAAGCTACATGTAATATTATGCTTATTTGTATAGACTATCATAAATGAAATATGGATTTTAGTTTGGAATGTGAAGTTAACTATTTACCACTCTTCTAAAGTTAAAAAATGTCAAGTAATATCTGGAATGATTTAAATATAAAGTTTGTTTTTGCTGATAATAGAAGTGCCACTTTTTTAATATATAATTTATGGCTAACTCGATGTGATATTTTTTTTAATTTTAATTGTACAGATCCTCTGAAGATTATAATTAGAAAAATAAGAACGATAAAAGAGACAATAGAATATCATCACAAGATTTATTTAATAGCACATGGGATCATATTAACATTTGAAGACCAGGTTGGATATTATAAATTACCTTTTTTTTAAAAAAAAAAGACATATATATATATATAATTGTATTTTTATTCAATTTTTTTTATTTTTTTATTTACTTGTTAACACTTGGCAGATTCTGCCTATTGATCTTTAATTTGCCTATTGATTTTATCATACAATATTATTTATTTATTTATTTTCTGATTTAATAAAGTTTGTTTTTGATAAAAAATAATAATAATAAAGTTTCTTGGTATGAATGAAATAAATAAATGTTTGTAAGCAAAATATTATAAATTTTCACATTTTATACAGTAAAATAATTACCAAATCATTACAGTTATTTATGCAAAATATGGAAATGGGTAGGTTTTCTAGTAGCAAAAATCTTCTTTTGAGGTTACTTCTTAATATCCCGAATTACCTCAATGACTTTTAAACTTTAAAGTTATAAATAACAAATGAGTCTTGAAATAAAACAGACAAAACTCTCCATGCAGTAGTGCCACTCAGTGCAAGTCAGAGTAATCAATAGATGCCAGATGGCTTGCACTGAGTGGCATTACTGTATGGAGAGTTTTGTCTGTTTTAGTAACAGTTATGAACAAATAAAAGAAATGGTGATCATGTGATGTTCAGTGAGTCTTGATATATATATATATATCATGTCAGTCAATTTAAGATATATTGATAAATATATATACATATATATATATATATATATATACAATATATATATATATATATTGTACCCTTACTTCTCGATGTATAATATAGTTTGAAATACGACTAACTCAATTAAATTCTAATGCTTAATTAAAATTTGCATATCTATCTTTAATATACTTTTATATTATAATATTCTAATTAAAATTATTGTTAATTATCAAAATCAATATAATTCTATAGTATGTACTAATTAAATAAGTATTTTTAAAATCATGAGACTGTGAAGTAAAGTTACAAAGTAATAAGTAGATTTACATTGAGTCAATATCTTCCAAACATATTATCTCAATGGCATAAGAATACTATCACCTCCTTACTAACTTACTACTACCTCTATAGCATTCTTATGGCTTTTAAATAAAATAAACTATCTTTAATAATAATGATAAAATAAATAAATCTTAACTTTTAATTTTTTAGAATATAATTAAATAATCTCAGGTTCTTCTAATTATCTTAAAGTAATGATAATTCATGTAAATAAGTATGATATGGGATTTTATATCAAACCTAAATACATCTAACTTATTTTAATAATAATAATACTCAATACTAATCTTAGGGTATAACTTAATCTTATCTATTTCTGTTATATTATTAAGTATTGAATAAATAAATAATCATATGTATATCTTTTATTTTCATATAGTATCTTAATTTTAGAATAGATCAAAATCTTACAACTTGATAATCTGTGGCAATAAATAATATTGTACTCTTATATTATGTATTATAATTACTCTATGACCATTGTAATATGATGTAATAATGTCAATCAATTCTCATAAATGATAATCAGGAAAATATTGTATTTATTTCTAAATAATATTAATAAATTCACATTGTGCAAATATTATGTTTCTTCAAATTATCTGCTGTCAAATGCTGTGGTGCAAAATAATGAACTCGACACACTTTTAAAACAAATTAACAAATTTATTTACATTAACTTCAACTAAGAATTTATTTACAATATTTACAGTTCACAATTAGAAAACAAAGAAAATAAAAATAAGAAAATAATAATACAATATGTTTACACTGTTATTAACTCATACTCATATTAAATAATCTATACATTCTTTTAAAATGCTATACCAATAATACCGAAGTATGTTTTAAAACTTAGACTTTAAATAAATATCAGTGAACTTCAATTATTACACAGAAAAATTTATGTAAATAATATTTATGTAGCATATGTAAACAATTAAACTTTATTAATTAAATTGCTACATCACTTAAGTATTACTGTTATTCATTTTATAATGTACTAGTATGTGTTTACTTTATTATCAGCATTACTTTAATAGCATAATATAGAAACTAATGTATCCTTGTAATGTAATAACAAATAATTGATTATAATTTTATATTTTACTTAATGCAATTCATGCTATATGTTTTTATTAAATATGCATTACATATATGTACTGTTAAAATAATAATATTTAAATTATTCATCAATTTCAAATTCATAAAGCACTATATTAGATAAATTTTATGATTCTTTTCTGTGTGAAATTATTATTTTAATCCATGTGTTATACTACTCCTTCCTAATAAATTTCTATCTACAAAACACCTTTAAAACTTATTTAAATTTTCCGGAAAAACAATCATCTACTTTACATAAATACTAATTATTCAAAACTATTTATACTTCATCATATTCAGTAAACCTTTAATTCAAACATAAATTTCTACATAAAACTTAACTTAATTTATCCAATAAAATATAATAAAATGTAAACTTTGAAATCTCTTCCTAACTTTTAAATAAAATAATTACCGATATGAATAATAAATATAATTTTAATACTCCAACATAATAATAATAATAAAAATAAAAATCAAAATTTATTTACAAAAGAATCATATAATTATTTCTAAGCTTTTTATGTAATGTTGTATCGTATTTATTTCATAAATTCAAATTATGCATATTTAAATAAACTGTTACTGCCAATATAATGTGTGTGTATTTTTTAAAATATTCATACATCCATTCAACACTAACATATCATTCGGTTGATTTAAAGGAAAACATATTAAATACATCAAAATTATTATTATATAATTTTACCATCAATAATGATTTAATGTACAGTCCATCTTCCAATATTCTTCGGAATTACAGCTTCATAGAATAAATTACATTTATACTTATAATCATTCTTTAACATATTACGTTTTATATTAATTATAAGATAAACTTATGCAATTAATTACTATATTACTTTAGTTATTAATTTTAAGAAATGTACCTATCTTATTTTAAATAGATTAATATTATTTAACTTTTATATTAGATAAATAAAACAAAAATTATATTACATGACTCCATCGATGTTTTCTTTTCCACCATAAAGTTTTTTTAAAATCCTAGGCACATATTCACTAGCACACCATTTCCTGTTTCCGGTCCATCACGTGTTTTTTTTAAAAAGTTTATGAAAAACGAAAATGTTCTTTTTTAAAAACCAAAACAAAAGTTAATAAAATTAAAATAGTTTATCTGATCCGGATGCAGTTCTTAAAAAATATTATTTAAAAGTTATTATTCTTTTTAAAATTAGTATATAGTTTATAAAATTCTCATTAAATTATTTTGATTAACTTGGACGTCCATGTATTACTTGCGCATTTTTTAATAAAATATCCAGGTAAGAATAAGCTTCTTTATCTATAAACGACTAGTGTTTAAATTATTTCAATATAATAATTTTTATTATATTAAGACTTTTATCTAATTTATATTTTCAATTTATTTGCCTTTTAAAATTGTCAATATTCAGTCTTTTAAACATAAAGACTTAACAAGGCAAGTATTTATAAAACAACTTCATTTTTAATATCTTTACTTAAGATATATTTTTAAATTTATAGCTTGCAAAAATACTTTCTTCATAAAGAAGTATTTTATTCTCTAAATATCTATTTTCTAATAATCACTAGTAATTAGCTTTTAAAATTATATACTGCCCAAACTACTAATTTTCTCCATCTTGTACTTTTCCGAACTAATCCAGCATTTGTCATATTTCTAAGGTAAAGTTTCCGATATATTTTCACTATATATGATGTTCCCATGACTATTTGCTTGTAAATTGAGCTTCAATTTAGAGACGATTGATAGGAAAATTTAAGTTAACACTGCAGGTTTATCATTTAAAACTTTTATAAATTATTTATAATGACACTCTTGTAATTTTAAAATTGATTTTAAGAGCGTCTATAAATTTACGTAGCTATTTTTAATAACACAATTAACTTGAAAAATCAATCACGAAGTCCTCTCCTAACAATTGAACTAAGCTTTTATACCGGAAGAAACTTCCCATTTGATTGTTAGATTAAACAATCAACTTTGCTGGCTTATTTACATATTTACCAACAATACGAAATTAAAAATAAATAATGACTTATTTAATATTTAATATTTATTACATTATCAAATTTCTAAATAATCTCTATCGTTTATTTAAATCTATTAAACATTTTTTTAAAATATAATCTTACTTGATTTTAATTTTAACTTTTATAAGATTATTTTTAAATAAACTAAGTATTTTTTATACGTCATATTTTTAAAACAATATTTTAAAATCAGATTTAATATTTCACATTGAATATCTTTATTTTTATCTCGTGATAACTCACGTATTATTTATAAATTTATAACATGATTTTTTTAAAATAATTATGCAACTTTATTAGACAACTTCCATGCATGTGTGTGTAAATTTAACAAACACCTGTTCTTTTTACAATAAAAGAAACGCTTCCCATAATCTAAAAATAACTAACAATTGCATTTTTAAAATAAATATTTTTAAAATAAATAAGATATTATAACAGATTTTAAAATAATTATCCAATATTATTAAAATCAAATATTAATCTTCTATTTAAGTACTTACAATAATTAAAATATTTATATTCTTTTATAATATTATTTTATCAATAATAAACATATGCATTTATTTTAACTTGTCTTTTAAACACTTTTAGCTTTAAATATTTATTTATTAAATCTATTAATGCAGTATTGATTATGGCCATTTTTCCCAACTATATATTATAATCATCATCATTTTAAAATGTCTCTCTCTATATCAGCACAATTTCACATATCAAATATTCATAGATTGCTTTAATTAAACCTTTTAAAATATTACCATAAGCAAAATTAACATCACATATTCGAATATATCTTAAATTTAAAATTTTTTAATAGATTAGCACAAAAATTAAATGGTGACCCATACAAAAGGGCACATATTCCCCTCCTTCGGATAAAATTTTAAATTTAACATCTATCTTCATCTTATTTAATCCACATTTATCACTTTTATCTTTCTTATCATTAATCTCATAATAAATTACTTTGACATAAAATTTTATAAAGCATTGAAACATCATCTTAAATCTCAATTAGAAAACACTTTTAAATAAAACTACAATGATTTCTTTTACTTTATAAAATAAGTTTCATTTTTCTTTACTCATATCTTAATTAGGTTACTTTTATTTCCCTAATATTTCTATAAACATTAAATATTTAAATTCTTTTAAATACACCCTTTACATAACTACTGAAAATACATATTCCTATAGTTAATACTATATTTTAAACTACTTTATGTGTTTTACTCCAAATTTATTGCTAGTTTCATTAGCAATTTTACAGATCATTGTTTAATAAATCTATACACTTCTCATCTTAACAGATTAACTTGATCTCTTAAGATTGATCAACTTCATGATCACTACTATAATATAAATTAATCTTTCAGAAGATCTACTTACATATAATTTAAATATATGAGTCTTTATACTTTATATCTTTATTACTCAACTTTTACTTAAACATATTTACTTTAATAGCTAATTCCACATTTTATTTTAGTCATTCTGACCAAAATTTATTTCTCCCAAAATTATTATTTATTAACTCAATAAATAATATCTTATTATACATATTCTGTAAACTTCTTCAATTAAATCTTTATCTATTTTGCTAACTCATCATATACAATAAATTATATCCTTATGTGAACAAAGCAAGTATTTAAACATTACATTAAAATCTTTATTCATAATACATTCTTAAAATTGTAACTCACACTTCAGAAGGAAAAGGAATTAAATTCCTTGCATTATACGTCACTTTTTCCCCATCTGGTGTAGTTAACATCAAGGTATTTTCACCTACTTTGAAAGTTGCTAACATAGAACTATCTTATGTTTATTTTGCAAAGCCAAAAAAAAATATTAATATAATGCCATAATACATTATCAAACACACATCCTCTTTAAGAATTACCTATCTTAATTATTATATATCTTCTTCTTTAAATCTAAACTTTAATTTTCTTTCTCCTTTCTTAAATCTCACCTTAATTTTTCCTATCTTCTTTCCTTTACTAAGATTATTTTCAAGAAAATCTGTTATAAATTTCTCATGCTTTGGATATTTAAGTCTTACTTTTATCTTGCTTAAATCTTTATTCCAACTAAATTTTCCATTTATAACTTCATCATTAGGTATTAAGTTCCTAATTCCTTCAAATAATATTTCTTTAAAAATATCAGCTTGTACATGAATATTTTTATCATTAATAATACATCTAGATATCACTTCTTGCAGTTTATTCTTAAATTTATTACCACTGATATCTATAATTTTAAATAATTCATGCTCTAACAACTCTAAATACTTTTGCTTTGAAGATTTTGACTTTATCTTCGTAAATCTCCCAAATCTTTTATCATCAACATAATATTTCTTAAAATTATTAATTTGGTCTATAGTTCTTTCTCCAATTAACTTTTCATAGGATTTACACATTCCTATCATTTCATTAGTTAATTTAAAATATGCTTTGGGATTTTCCAGTATTTTTCTATATAATTCATTCCTACTATTAATTATTTCAATAGATTTTACAGGAATCTCTTTTTTATTCTGAACTACTTCTTCTTTAATACTTCTAACTTCTTCATTAATATGATTTATATCATTCTTTATTTCACAAATTTTATCTTTTACATTTAAATTATTACTCTCTATTTTCTGATCTAACTTACTATTTTTTACTTGCCATTGGCTAGTAGATTCTTCTATTTGCTCTTTAACACTTTTAATTATGTTTTCCGAAATTTCTTTAAGTTTTCTGTCTAAAAATTCTTCTTTTTTATCATGACTTTTTATTATGTCTAACTTTATAGATTCAAGTACTTCCCCATTTTTACTCAATCTTCTATCTAGATTATCCATTCTATCTATCATTACTTTTTCACAATTTTTTATAATTGCTTTAATAGAATTACTCTCCTCTTTCATTTCTTCTTTTAAAGACTTATTCTCCTCTTTCATTTCTTCCATATTTATATTCATATTTTTTATCTCTTTCTTAATAGAATCATTATTTTCTTTTAAAGAATCTAATTTTAAACTATTTTTATTATTCATATCTTTCATTTCTTCTTTTAAAGACTTATTCTCCTCTTTCATTACTTCTTTTAAAGAATTTCTTTCCCTTCTCTTTTCTTTCATTTCTTCTCTAAATTTTTTATTCTCCTCTTTCATTTCTTTTATGAAAGAATCCATATTTTCTCCAAAAGAATTCATGCTTTGAATTATTATTTCAAAATATTTCTTTAAATCAGACATTGAAAAGTTCTCTACCTCTTTCTCAGTTTTTACTACTTCTTTTCCTCCCATTTTTAAAATTATCTTTTCCTCTTCCTTTATTTTACTATCCATACTTTAATATTTTCTTATATTATTTCTGAATCTGCTAATTTCTCTATTTCTTTACTCTCCACACAACTATTATCTTCAACCACAAAATTGGACATTTCAACTTCGAGACCTTTATCCCAATTACTCATTTTTATTTTTTTAAATTCAATTCTACTATTATTATGCAGTTTCTTATTATCAATATTTTTTTAAAATAATTCCTTATCAACCTTCCCATCTCCACTCAATTCACTTCTACAATTAGTCATAAAATAATATCCTTGAAAACTCTACATTATTTATTACTAAATAATTATTTAACTTCCAATAACAAAATTGTGTCATATCATTTATTTTCACACCTATGATCCACAGACAATTTGCACATAATATATAATATTAAGTATTTATCTAAAATATTTTAAGAATTGATATGGTCATATCATAAAATAATTATTTGCCACATTTCCATAATTTACATATTTATTTACTTATTAACTTAAAATCAATATAGTACTAAATTTCCAAGAACTATATTATAGATACCACATGAAAATATAACAACTTTATTAATAAGATCTTTATTCTAATTTTACAATCAGCATTTAATCAATTATAAATATTGTTATAAAATACTAACTATTTATATTTAATAAATATACTAACTACTAAATCCTAAATTATACATTTTAATACATACACTATTTTTATTAAATAATTATACCTATCATTTTATTCTACTAACATATATATTATTCCTAAAATTATGTATCTTATTCTTAATTAAATATCTAAGCCTAAAATGATTAGTTACTAAAATCTTTCTTTTCCATCTATCGGGCCGATAAAATTGTAACTCTAACATATCAATGGCCCATCATGTTGGGCGCCAAAACCAACTTACCCTTTGTACCCTTACTTCTCGATGTATAATATAGTTTGAAATATGACTAACTCAATTAAATTCTAATGCTTAATTAAAATTTGCATATCTATCTTTAATATACTTTTATATTATAATATTCTAATTAAAATTATTGTTAATTATCAAAATCAATATAATTCTATAGTATGTACTAATTAAATAAGTATTTTTAAAACCATGAGACTGTGAAGTAAAGTTACAAAGTAATAAGTAGATTTACATTGAGTCAATATCTTCCAAACATATTATCTCAATGGCATAAGAATACTATCACCTCCTTATTAACTTATTACTACCTCTATAGCATTCTTATGGCTTTTAAATAAAATAAACTATCTTTAATAATAATGATAAAATAAATAAATCTTAACTTTTAATTTTTTTAGAATATAATTAAATAATCTCAGGTTCTTCTAATTATCTTAAAGTAATGATAATTCATGTAAATAAGTAGGATATGGGATTTTATATCAAACCTAAATACATCTAACTTATTTTAATAATAATAATACTCAATACTAATCTTAGGGTATAACTTAATCTTATCTATTTCTGTTATATTATTAAGTATTGAATAAATAAATAATCATATGTATATCTTTTATTTTCATATAGTATCTTAATTTTAGAATAGATCAAAATCTTACAACTTGATAATCTGTGGCAATAAATAATATTGTACTCTTATATTATGTATTATAATTACTCTATGACCATTGTAATATGATGTAATAATGTCAATCAATTCTCATAAATGATAATCAGGAAAATATTGTATTTATTTCTAAATAATATTAATAAATTCACATTGTGCAAATATTATGTTTCTTCAAATTATCTGCTGTCAAATGCTGTGGTGCAAAATAATGAACTCGACACACTTTTAAAACAAATTAACAAATTTATTTACATTAACTTCAACTAAGAATTTATTTACAATATTTACAGTTCACAATTAGAAAACAAAGAAAATAAAAATAAAAAAATAATAATACAATATGTTTACACTGTTATTAACTCATACTCATATTAAATAATCTATACATTCTTTTAAAATGCTATACCAATAATACCGAAGTATGTTTTTAAAAACTTAGACTTTAAATAAATATCAGTGGACTTCAATTATTACACAGAAAAATTTATGTAAATAATATTTATGTAGCATATGTAAACAATTAAACTTTATTAATTAAATTGCTACATCACTTAAGTATTACTGTTATTCATTTTATAATGTACTAGTATGTGTTTACTTTATTATCAGCATTACTTTAATAGCATAATATAGAAACTAATGTATCCTTGTAATGTAATAACAAATAATTGATTATAATTTTATATTTTACTTAATGCAATTCATGCTATATGTTTTTATTAAATATGCATTACATATATGTACTGTTAAAATAATAATATTTAAATTATTCATCAATTTCAAATTCATAAAGCACTATATTAGATAAATTTTATGATTCTTTTCTGTGTGAAATTATTATTTTAATCCATGTGTTATACTACTCCTTCCTAATAAATTTCTATCTACAAAACACCTTTAAAACTTATTTAAATTTTCCGGAAAAACAATCATCTACTTTACATAAATACTAATTATTCAAAACTATTTATACTTCATCATATTCAGTAAACCTTTAATTCAAACATAAATTTCTACATAAAACTTAACTTAATTTATCCAATAAAATATAATAAAATATAAACTTTGAAATCTCTTCCTAACTTTTAAATAAAATAATTACCGATATGAATAATAAATATAGTTTTAATACTCCAACATAATAATAAAAAAAAAAATAAAAATCAAAATTTATTTACAAAAGAATCATATAATTATTTCTAAGCTTTTTATGTAATGTTGTATCGTATTTATTTCATAAATTCAAATTATGCATATTTAAATAAACTGTTACTGCCAATATAATGTGTGTGTATTTTTAAAATATTCATACATCCATTCAACACTAACATATCATTCGGTTGATTTAAAGGAAAACATATTAAATACATCAAAATTATTATTATATAATTTTACCATCAATAATGATTTAATGTACAGTCCATCTTCCAATATTCTTCGGAATTACAGCTTCATAGAATAAATTACATTTATACTTACAATCATTCTTTAACATATTACGTTTTATATTAATTATAAGATAAACTTATGCAATTAATTACTATATTACTTTAGTTATTAATTTTAAGAAATGTACCTATCTTATTTTAAATAGATTAATATTATTTAACTTTTATATTAGATAAATAAAACAAAAATTATATTACATGACTCCATCGATGTTTTCTTTTCCACCATAAAGTTTTTTTTAAAATCCTAGGCACATATTCACTAGCACACCATTTCCTGTTTCCGGTCCATCACGTGTTTTTTTTAAAAGTTTATGAAAACGAAAATGTTCTTTTTTTAAAAACCAAAACAAAAGTTAATAAAATTAAAATAGTTTATCTGATCCGGATGCAGTTCTTAAAAAATATTATTTAAAAGTTATTATTCTTTTTAAAATTAGTATATAGTTTATAAAATTCTCATTAAATTATTTTGATTAACTTGGACGTCCATGTATTACTTGCGCATTTTTAAATAAAATATCCAGGTAAGAATAAGCTTCTTTATCTATAAACGACTAGTGTTTAAATTATTTCAATATAATAATTTTTATTATATTAAGACTTTTATCTAATTTATATTTTCAATTTATTTGCCTTTTAAAATTGTCAATATTCAGTCTTTTAAACATAAAGACTTAACAAGGCAAGTATTTATAAAACTACTTCATTTTTAATATCTTTACTTAAGATATATTTTTAAATTTATAGCTTGCAAAAATACTTTCTTCATAAAGAAGTATTTTATTCTCTAAATATCTATTTTCTAATAATCACTAGTAATTAGCTTTTAAAATTATATACTGTCCAAACTACTAATTTTCTCCATCTTGTACTTTTCCGAACTAATCCAGCGTTTGTCATATTTCTAAGGTAAAGTTTCCGATATATTTTCACTATATATGATGTTCCCATGACTATTTGCTTGTAAATTGAGCTTCAATTTAGAGACGATTGATAGGAAAATTTAAGTTAACACTGCAGGTTTATCATTTAAAACTTTTATAAATTATTTATAATGACACTCTTGTAATTTTAAAATTGATTTTAAGAGCGTCTATAAATTTACGTAGCTATTTTTAATAACACGATTAACTTGAAAAATCAATCACGAAGTCCTCTCCTAACAATTGAACTAAGCTTTTATACCGGAAGAAACTTCCCATTTGATTGGTAGATTAAACAATCAACTTTGCTGGCTTATTTACATATTTACCAACAATACGAAATTAAAAATAAATAATGACTTATTTAATATTTAATATTTATTACATTATCAAATTTCTAAATAATCTTTATCGTTTATTTAAATCTATTAAACATTTTTTTTAAATATAATCTTACTTGATTTTAATTTTAACTTTTATAAGATTATTTTTAAATAAACTAAGTATTTTTTATACGTCATATTTTTAAAACAATATTTTAAAATCAGATTTAATATTTCACATTGAATATCTTTATTTTTATCTCGTGATAACTCACATATTATTTATAAATTTATAACATGATTTTTTTAAAATAATTATGCAACTTTATTAGACAACTTCCACGCATGTGTGTGTAAATTTAACAAACACCTGTTCTTTTTACAATAAAAGAAACGCTTCCCATAATCTAAAAATAACTAACAATTGCATTTTTAAAATAAATATTTTTAAAATAAATAAGATATTATAACAGATTTTAAAATAATTATCCAATATTATTAAAATCAAATATTAATCTTCTATTTAAGTACTTACAATAATTAAAATATTTATATTCTTTTATAATATTATTTTATCAATAATAAACATATGCATTTATTTTAACTTGTCTTTTAAACACTTTTAGCTTTAAATATTTATTTATTAAATCTATTAATGCAGTATTGATTATGGCCATTTTTCCCAACTATATATTATAATCATCATCATTTAAAATGTCTCTCTCTATATCAGCACAATTTCACATATCAAATATTCATAGATTGCTTTAATTAAACCTTTTAAAATATTACCATAAGCAAAATTAACATCACATATTCGAATATATCTTAAATTTAAAATTTTTTAATAGATTAGCACAAAAATTAAATGGTGACCCATACAAA
>JAQFVV010008838.1:0-21594 GCA_028023455.1 Epiperipatus broadwayi | reverse complement strand
GAGATGAGATTGGTTGGAAGTTTAATGTAAAGGCATTCACTGTAATGAAAGGTAGAATAAAATAACTGTAGTTTGCACAAACAAGCAGAATATAAAGAATTTTCATGATTCACTGTGACAAATTTCTTGCACAAATTTAATAAGAGATTGTTTTACTCGATTTATTTTTTTAGAATCGTCTCATTTTTGCATTGTTTTTAATAAGCATTTAAAATGTAAAAAAATCTGATTCTTTATTCACTGAATAAAGCTATTTTTTTAGTTTCAAATGTAAGAAATAGTTCTGATGAAGACTGTAGATGAATTAAAACAGTAAATAAATAAATCTAAAATTGGATTTTTTTGATTTTAAAAATAGTTTATTATAATTATTTTTCATTTATGTCGAGTTTTATCTCAAATCTATATAAATGATATGTTATGAAGAAAATGTTGCAGACCTAACACTTTAACAAAAAAATTAAACTATGGCATAGAAAATCTATCAAGAGCAAGAAAAAAATTTGTTGGCAATTTTAAGATTTAAAATTTCTTTAATGATAGAAAAAAAGTTTGATTTTTGAACCAAACTTAATCATTAACTTGATTATTAAATGAGATGAGTATCTGGAAATTACCTGCTTTTAATAGAAAAATAAAAGAATATGCAAAATTATGAAATAAACTATCATTGATTTTAATACTGTGAATAAGAATATACTAAATATTTTGTACCATTGTTGAAAATCTGTCAAGGAAAAGTAAACAAAATATAACTTTTATTATTAAGAAGGAATGATAGTTTAGTTAGGAGTAAAATAGTTCACAGTTTTATACAACAGTTGAAATGTAAATTAATAAGATAGTCTCCTATTGTCAAGACATTATAAATTGTGAATTGCTAATAATAATTTAAATTGTCTTCTGCATGATTTAAAAATAGAATAAAGTAACACTCACTGAAAAAAATTGTCAACCCTTCTTTCATGATCTTGACTTCGAGCACATTAAAAATGTCTCAGATCTTGAAGAATTCTTAGAAAGACTAAATAAATTACATATATTCAATATCTTTTACTTAGCCAAGGGTACTTTCATTAAAAGATTTTGATAGCATTAGAATCTCATTTAAAATGCCAAATCTGTTACAATGGTGTGGAATAAGAATTGGTATAAACCTGTTAATTTAGATTCATGACATAGATTTCTTTTTTTGTGCAAAGTAATTGTAATAAAACAGATAAATGATTCAACTAAGTTTATTGAGGTTAATACCTGATGCTCCTTATGCAATATTAAATAATTCATAGAATTTTAATGATTAAGATGATGAAGCAAGACATACTTGTTACATAAAGTCATAATTGACATTGTATCTAATGTAATTATTATTAAAGGAAAGAAGCTTAAGGTGTTAAGCCATTGTGATCATTAAGAAAAAGTTTAAAAATTATTTGTATCGTAATAAGTTCAACCATCACTATATTATATTAAATAATGGTAAAAATTTAGGCAATGGTAATCATAATGGACACAGGAAAACATGAATTGAATAATAGTTATGATATTAATGAATTGTAAAAAAGTGCTGGGAAATGAAATTGAACTTTTTCAAATATGAATTTCATCTTGATTGATTGGAACAATATTTCACCTGAACTTTGAACTTTCTTCAGAAATTATTACCCTATGAAACATTTTGGCATATTCATAGTCATACTGATCTTGATTTACTATTAATATATATATATTTAATTAACATTTTTTCTGCAAGATCTTGTCCATATGGTAATTCACTTCAGTACTAAATTGATGTGGAAAAAATATAGAGCTCAAACTTCTACCAAAAGTTAATGATTATACAAAATCTTTAGATTGGATATTATTCTTATAACAAAAAGACCAATAAAAATTTGAGAAAAATAATTAAAATTGCAATAGTGCATTGTTTCACTCATGCATCAATAAAATTATGATTTTAAGAATAACTGTGTCCTTTGATATTGCTATTATGAAACCAAAATATGAATTAGGTGTTCTCAGTGAACTTAATAATTGTAAGTTAAAAATTATGTTATGGATATAATCATTGTTCTTTTTATTCTCTACTGTTATAATTGTTTTTTTCTTCCTATATGCAGTCTAAAACACCTTTTTCCAGAAATTTGAATGTGATTCTGTAATTCTTTGTGGGTTTTTTTTTTTTATGTGAGCAGAGTATGAACTCTGTTCTTCAGCAAAGTTTAATACCATTCATATCTGACTATAAAGATTCTGATAAAATATATAATTACAGTGTTTAACAAGAGATTGACTAAATTATATAGTAAATCATGATTAACAGATTGATCACTATTGATAAATATTATGGTTTATATTATTTGTTAAAGGTTTTTATATTAAATAAAATATAAAAAAATTAGCAATAAATAAATTGCAAATGATTTAAACATTGGATGAAAATGGATGAAATCAAACTGATAAAGAAAAAAAGTATAGGAAAAATAATGAGATTCTCTTTATCTTGCCAAATATAGTTGAGCTACAAAAAAAAAAAAATTGACAGAATTAGTTTTAATACTTTAGTTGAGAAAGCAGTTTTTTAACAGTTTTAATTCCATTGTAATGGAATGTTTAGGAATTTAAAACAATTTAATTTTAAATATAGTTAACATATTTTATAGTAAAATTTTATTTGTGTGAATAACATTCAGGATTTAGAAATAATAATAGGATGAGAATTTATTTTTCGAATTGTGAAGATTATTATTGACAGTTGTACAAAAAATGAAGATTGGAAGAATGTTTGTATCATTTATGTTAAAAAAAAAATTAATAAATTAAGATGCTTTCAAAAGGGATAGATACTGGAATTTATTTATCTTTTTTTAAAAAATTATTTAAAATTAGTATTAAATGAACATTGATTTATACAATGATGAAGCCAACATTCAAAGAGTGGGTCATCTTTGCTATGTTAGAAACTTAAGAGGCAATGAAGTTAAAGTTAATATAATGATTAAAACTGATAAATTCTGTGAGTTTGTAATGAAAATAAATGCAAATAAATTGAATGTGTCAAAATAAGTGGAGTGAGTTTAAATATTTAGAAAGTTGTTTAATTTAATAGTGAATTTAATAGGCCTCTATTGAGTGAACAGAATTATTTTGAATAATACTATGTTTGTAAACTTTATTTAGTTTTTTACAAAGAAAAAACTTTGATGATTAAGAAATCAAAGTTGTAAACTAATACGTCCATTTCTTGTACTAATACAAGCCTTAGAATGTTATTTACTTCATATCTTATTAGTTTATAAAATATTCAATAAGTTATATAGAGTAATATAATAAATAAATTTTCTAAAATATATTTTAATGTTTGTTGGAATTGGTTGTAAATTTTGTAGATGATAATAATACTGCTAAGTGTAAAAAAATAACATGTAGTGATCATTATGGAATTTGTGTTACTGAGCATGACATTGTTATTTTTTGATCGCATAACATTTTTAATAATCATTGTTTTGTTAAGAATTTTTATTTTCTTGGACAACTGAAGATTATAGCACTATAGTACTATTTCTCAAATTAGTAATGATTGAGATGTATTGGCAGTGAACAATTGAGACAATCACTTTTGCTCATAACTAAACTAGTGTATCTACAAAATTAGCATTTTAAGGTTAGATAATTAATGAGATTAAAATTTATTATTGCTATTTTTTGTTTTTATTTTTATCGTGTTTTCATCATAATTGTTATTATTACTTTAGGTAAACCATGGTTATGGGCCAGACATGATCGAAAATTAAATAAAACTACTGAAAAACGATTTCAGAAGTTTCAGAATCAATTGAAGGAGTGGGAAAGAAATGGTAAAGAAGGAAGTCAACCTACATTCTTTTTTGATATTGAACAGGATTTTAAAGAAAAACCTTTTGGTTGGATTCCATCTAAAAATACTAAAATAGTCAATAACCAACTTCAGCCTGATTACAATGGTCACATTATGGGTAAGATCAATGATAAATTTTCTAAATTCTTTTGTCACATCGCTTTGTAAGTAGTATTACATTTATATTTCAATAAATGTTTTTATGTAAATGAATAAGAATCAACTTAGATCTAGAACAGCTAGCAGATTTTCATTATTGGCACTTCTTATTTGCAATTGAAATGAAAAAATTAGGTTGCTTAATTTAAAGTGTGTGTGTGTGTGTATTAATATATACAGATTGTTTTACAAGTCCAGTATCTAGTTGGAGAGGGGAGGAACTTGCTCATTATGTTTATCATGATTCCTAAACATAAATTTAAATACGTGGTCAGATCACAAGCATATGGTTAATCATATCAGGAGTAATGATCTTTGTCTGGATGATACATTGAAGTAAATACTCAACTTATTATTTTCTTTGCATTTACTTGTATATTTAGATAGATTGATCTCTTTGATTTTTACTACTATTCAGAATTTTAGGGCTTATTCTTTCTAACTCTGATACATGTTATCTAGTGATTTATAAAATGTATATCAACTTGACCCATAATGCTGCACTTATAGAACACTGTATATATAATTTATATGTCTTAAGTAAAAGTCAGCAAATTGTGATATTTCATTACTTGAAAATCAGAAAATTTTATTAAAAAATTTATTTGTTTTCAAAATAATCAAAAATTCAAACTTTAAAGAGAAAATAGAATTATCACTTATTGAAGATTAGATTTAGAACCATACTTTAAATCAAGGCCAAAATAAATAGAAAAGAATAACTTTTACTTGATTATAATTAGAAAATAAAATAATGATTATTAATATAATAATAATAATAATAATTTATAGGAAAATTAATTCAATTAATGAAACGAAACTTACAGCATTAACAAACAACTAATTTTGGCCCCATCTTTATTTACGATATATTTAGTTTTTTTAAAGAACATTAACCAGGTAGTAGTAGTATTCATTTATTATATAGTAAATCAGTGTTCAAAATAGCAAAAAATATTGGGGTTTCATTGGGAAGTATATTATTCTGCAGTAGCAAGAAAATAAATTTTAATTAAAATGAATGAGCTCATAGTTTTTACACTACATTTAATAAATTGTTAATATAATACCTGAGTACTAGATTCGGGTTGCCATCTGTATTTGCTAATCATTCACTTTTAATTTTTAAGCTCACTAGAAAATTACCATAATAACTTAACTATTAGTGAATAGAATCCAGTGTTTCTCTGGATATTATCATTAAAATTTACATTTATGCATAAGTTTTCATATGTATTATGAGATGAAAAAAAACAAGCATTACTTATCAAGTCAAAATGTCTTGCATATAAGAATGTTTATATGGTGGGAAAAGAATATTTATGAATTCAGATTACTCACATTAATTGATCAAATCTGCTAAATGTAGAAAAAACTTTTGTCCAGAAGTTGTTCAGATTTATTGAACAGTTCTAATAGTTACTGATTTCACATATAATGTATACATTTTATTTATGTCATGAAACTAGAGGGATTTATATCAAGGTTTCAGTTATTTGAAAGAAATAGACTGTGTAAAAATCAATTGTATATTATCATTACTTCCAGCAATGAGATATAAATGATTGCAAAATTTATTTTAACAATTTTTTGGACACAGTGTTTTTAAAATATTGTCAAACACTTTTTGTTGGATGAAGTATTTATTCATTGTCTATTAGAGTCATTGTGATATGGTATGAGTGCATTAAAATTAGTGCAATGAATAGTGTCTTTGCATTCAATTTTCAAAATAGATATAAAATTTAAGCGAATATTTATTTTGTGAAATTGCATGGTCATTAATTGTGGATATTTCTAGCTTATGTTTAACAACTGCAGAAACAGTTCTAATTCATTTTATCATCCCATTCTACAATTATATATATATATATATAAACTTGAATAATCTGTGAGTGTATTTGATCCACTGTTTCTCTCTGACTAAGCTTAATAGTGTGACTAATCTGACATATTTGAAACTATCATTTGATAGTCTTTGATTACTCATGCTTGAATTAATAACTCTAAAATAGAATGATTAGAATGTGAATTATTGATAACATAAAAATTTCATATTTTAGAAAGTACAGATTATGTACTAAGAGTTGTAACATAGGCTTTCAGAACTATTTTTGTGGATATTTGATACACGAAGAGGGGAAATTGCTGAAATTAAAAATGGATCATGTTCTGGCTATTAAGGGGAAAAAAAAACTTACATAGTAATATATGAAATCTATCGTTTTGATCATGAACCTTATTGTGATAAATAATTGAATGATTTGTTTGACAATTCATAAGAAGTTCAAGCATTAAAGGGGACATAATTTGGCCATGATTCTTGAATCTGCCACTTTACTACTATGTCAAACCATTCAGAATAAGTTATCTGTTACAGATTATATGTGAACACTTCTAAAAAATTTATGAATTATTGATTTCTAATTTGATATTAGATAATGATATAAATTTTACTTTGTAATAAATTAATACATAATGCCCATCATTAGCATTTATATCATCATCATCAACCATTATCAATCCACTGCAAGATGAAGGTCTCTCCAAGTTCAATCCATCTTCTCCGATCTTTAGCTTCTCTTCTCCACATCACCCTTGCACATTTTTTTATTTCATCCATCCATTTCAAATGTGGTCTTTTTCTGTATCGTTTACAGTTGTTTGGAATGAAGTTTAAAATTTCAATTGTCCATCTATTATCATCTCTTCTAGCAATATGTCCAGCACAACTCCATTTCAGTCTTTTAATTTTTTCAATGAAGTCAGTAACACCTGTTTGTTTTTTTACCCATATATTACATTTTCGATCTTTTCTTGTTATTCCCAACATGCATCTCTCCATACTTTTTTGAGTGGTCTGAAGTCTCTGTATTGTTCTCCTATTAAGTGTCCAAGACTCAGATCTATAAGTAAGAACTGATAAAACACATTTATTAAAAACCTTCCTTTTCAAACATATAGGCATATTTTCTTTTAGTATCAAGTTATTTCTACCAAAAACACTCCAACCAAGTTTAATTCTATGATTAATTTCATCCATTATGTTTCCATCTGTATTAATAATCTGACCAAGGTATTTGTAACTGTTAACTTTGTCTAACTCATAATCGATCTTTATTTTCATATTTTGAGAAAATCTATTAAACATTACTTTAGTCTTTTTAACATTTATCTTTAGTCCTATTTTTCTACTTTCATCTTATAACTCCTGCAACATTTCCTGCAGCTCTAAAGCATTATTTGCAAAAACAACTACATCATTTGCAAAATCTAAATGACTTAAATAATCTCCATTTACTTTCACTCCTTTAGCTTCCCATTTTAATCCACAAAATACTTTTTGCAGCACTGCTGCAAAAAGTTTTGGAGATATGGAGTCACTCTGTCTTACACCCTTCTCAATGTTGACTTTCCCAGTATCATTATGTAATCTAATTGTTGCTGTTGCATTTTTATAAATATTCTTTAAAATATGACAATATCCTGGATCTATACCTTGATGATCCAATGCTTTAATCACTGAAGAAATGTTTATAGAATCAAATGCCTTTTCATAATCTATAAATCCAAAGCATAATGGCAACTCATATTCATTTATTCTTCCTATAACTTCTCTCAATATCTGGATATGATCTACTGTACCAAAACCACTTTTAAATCCCGTTTGTTCTCTTGGTTGGTGGAAATCTAATGTTCTTTGTAGACGAGTTGTAATTATCTTGGTAAAAATTTTGTATAAACTGCAAAAGGCTGATAGACCTTTATCATCTTTTTTAAATATTAATATTAATGCTGCATTCTTCCAATCATCTGGTGCATCTTTATCATTTAGACATTTGGTATATATCTTTGCTAAAAAAATTCCCATTTCTTCACCTACTTTTTTTAATATATCAATTATAATTCCATCATTACCTGGAGCCTTTCCTTTCCTCATACATTTAATTGCATGTCTCACTTCTTCATTTAAAATTCTGGGCAATTTGGAAGATATAATGGATATAGGAGGTACTTGTTCTTTATTCCTATATAATTCTTAATAAAAGTCTTCTATCCATTTCATGGTATCATCTTTCTTTTTAATAATAATTCCATCTTTTTTTCTTATTGCAGATATAAATTTCCTACCAATATCAAAATCTTGTTTTATAGTCTTGAGACTTTTATTTTTTTCTACAGCTTTCCTTGCTAGTTTACAGTTATACTTTTTTTATATCATTCTCAACTTTTTTCCACACCATTTTACAAAATTCGAGATAATCAATCCTTTTTAATGCATCATTTTTATATATCGTCATATAACTTCTTTTCTTTATAAATTCTCTAGTCTCAGTAGAAATTTTATTGGTCAATTGCTGCTTTTTTCTATCAGCTATCTTTGTTGCAGTTTTTAAAAGTGTATCAGTTATTTTAGCGGTTGGTGGCCAAAGGCGAAGGGTGCTAAGAATACTCTGATTGCGGACCCAGGCTGCCATTTGCGAACAACTTTTTATTTAGGTACTTAAACTGCAGATCACTTTCAAGTGAAGGAAGATTGCAAGAAATAGAAGAACTGTCTTATATTAAATGGGACATTACTGCACTTTGTGAAATTGGAATAAAAGGTGAAGAGACAATTGATTTAAAAAGTGGATATGTACTCTATTATAAAGGCACAAATATTGGAAATATAAGTAGAGTAGGATTCATTTATAAATAAAAAGTGGAAGGACAACATTGTGGAGATTGATGGTGTATCGGATAGAGTGGCAAAGTTAGTTATACAACTTAATAACAGATACCAAATGCAGATAATTCAGGTTTATGCCCCAACAAGTTCTCATACTAATGAAGTAGTAGAAGATTTTTATATCTATGCACAAAAGGCTTTTGATTAGAGTAAACAAAATTTAAAATTTCTATGGGAGACTTTAATGCTAGAATTGGTAAACAAATGAAAGATGAAAGTGCTGAAGGTAATTTTGGTTATGGTAATAGAAATAGAGAGGACATAGACTTGTGGAGCATTTATATATGCAAATATGTAGATTTCTGAATTATTTATTGATTTGTAGTTTTATATCAGGCAACAGTGTGTATAGAGTTAGTTGTGATATGAATTTTAATTTATCTGTTTTCAAATGAATTATTTTAAATTGATATAATATCATCATTAAGATTCAGGGGTTATTCAGTCCACAAAATACAATTCAGATGTCTGCTATGTAATTTGGAAATATGCTATGGATTTTGCTATTAGAGAATGTATCATTTCATGACATAATCTTATGGAAGTGATATTTTAGATTATGTTAAAGATCTGTCAGCACAATATTTGTAAGCCAAATATATAAACATATGTGCTTTTATTCAAAAATAAACATTAATTTCAATAATCTTTAACATTTTAGTACAAAATCAATTACCTAGATGGAAGCAAGTATTATATATAGTTGAAGTTGACAAAGATTATGTTTTGGAAATGGGATGGAGCAGATTATGGGAAAACTTAGTGTGGGGAATGAAAAGGGAAGGTAAAGTGGCTAACAGGTTTCTCTGGGCATATTGGCTGAGAGCATCACATCACACAAGAAGTTGGCTAAAATAGATAATTATAGAGAGAGAGAATGAAATTGAATATTAAATTGTTGGAGGATATTAATAAAAGTGGAAGAGATGGGAGTAAAAAATTTTGGAATTACATTAAAAGGAGAAATGTAGGGGAGAGAGAAATAGTATTACTAGATGATGAGGGAATAGAGTGTAGCTCTAGAGAAGAATTAGAGAGAATCTTAAATAGGTATGTAATGGATATAGAAAAGATATTAGATGTGAAGGACAGAGTGATAGCAAACATGAAAGCATGTAGTAATGGGAATATTAGGTTTACAGAAAATCAACTGAATGAGGCAGGGAAGACATTGAAAAGTGGAAAGGCAAGAGGTTTAGATGGATGTACAACAGAGATGGTAATGAATTTAAGGCATAGGGCAAAAATAAAATTTATTATCATGTTTTAATAAGATGTCACATAAGAGAGGTTTTCCGGGTAGTTGGAGTAATACAAGAGTAAGATATTATTTAAAGGAAAGGGTAAGGATCATAGTAAATAATTATAGACGATAGCAGTAACATGAGTTTTATATAAAGTTTTCTCATTTATGGTGGCTGAAAGGATTGCAAAATGGATGGAAGAGAATAATATAAGGAGAGAAATGCAAGAAGGTTTTTGATCATATAGGAGATCGTTTATTTGTACTTACACAAGTTATGGATATGAGCAGATATTCAGTTATATATGGTTTTTATAGATATAGAGAAGGGGTATGATAGAGTAAATAGAAATAGATTATGGGTAAGTTTAGTAAATTTGAGAATGGATGGAGCTTTTGTGGATAATTATTAAAAAATTATATGAAAATAATTGCCATATGTATCAATTAGGGAATATAGAATCAGTTAAAATTAAAAATGGGGTGGGACTAAGGCAAGGGTGCCCTATGTCACCTATTTTGTTTTTGTTGTATTTGAGTGAAATGTAGAGAGCAATAGAAAGACTGGAAAGAGGGATAAAGATACCATTAATAGGTGGCAAGGGAGTATATACTTTGCCGGGTCTTTCTTTTTGTGTGCAGAAAGAAGAGAAGATATGGATGTTATGCTGAGGACATGCGCAAGGGTGATTAAAGAGATGGGGATTAAATTTAGTGAAGAAAAATCAAATATAATGATAGTTATTACTGTGGAAAGAGAAGACGAAGAATTTTTATTGGGGGATATAAAGTTAAGTGTGGTGAATAGATATAGTTATTTGGGAATCATCTTAAGTAATCAGAAAAATTGCTTGGATGAATGGGGGAAAAAATTGATAAATTAAACAAAGAAAAGAAAAGGATTGATAAAGAAATTAACAGTGTTTTCATATAATAAATATGATGTAGCTAGAATTGTATGGAAGGAAGTGGCAGTAGCAGAGTTAACATATGGCAGTGATGCGTTATGTGTTAGTAAAAGGGTATTATATTACTTAGAAAAAGTACAAAGGGAAATAAGAAGACATGCATTAGATGCAGATGTGTGTACAGCAAAGGAGGCAATTCAATGAGAAATGGGATGGTCAAGTTTTTATATAAGAGACACAAAAAGCAAAATGAAAATGTTCAATAGATTGCAGTTTATGGATAAAAAAAAGAATAACCAAAATAGTATTTAATTGGGTTACAAATAAAGGGTAGGCAATAAGATGGGTGAGAAAGGTAATGCGGTATGAAGAAGATTTGGGTAAAGAATTTATATCAGCTTGTACAAAAGGTGGGATGATTGTGTTAGTAGAATTATTGAGTGTTATAGTGGTAAGGAATGGGATAGAAAAATAGATGCATTAATAAACAATAGGGAGTTGGAGAGATGGATAACTAGTATGAAGAGTAAAGAGAGTTTAAATATATATAGAAGTAAATGGAACATTGGGTGTGAGTTAATTTATGATAATAGCAAGGAAAATAGTTTATTGTTTAAGGCTCGAATGGGATCTTTAGCAACAAGAGAATATACACGTAAATGGAAAAAATATGGATGGTTTAGTCTGCAAGTTGTGTAAAGAAGGCAATATTAAGCATCTTTTAATTCAATGTAAATGCTTGAAAGCAGAAAGGGTACAAATATTGAAGTTATAGAAGAATCAATATGAACAATGTGATTATACAGAAAATGGGTTATTGGTTTTTATGCTGGGTTTGGGAAAATATGAGGGGGATTTAGATATGAAAGCTATGAAGTTGACAAAGATTATGCTGTGGAAATGGGATGGTGCAGATTATGGGAAATTTTAAAGTGGGAAATGGAAAGGGAAGGTAAAGTGGCTAACAGGTTTCTCTGGACATAGTTGCTGAAAGATTCCTGCCTCCGTATAAGGAGAAGTCACTGTGCATCACATCACATAATATATTTGCAAGAGAATATATTCCAAAACTAGGACAATACAATAATAAGTATAATTTTTTAAAGGAGAAAGAAACAATAGTAGAGTTATATTTAATCATAAACTAGTACTTCATTATATTAGTTAAGTATAAAATATTTATATAAATTATTACATATAAAATATGGATGAATAGTATTCATAAAGTGACAAAAAATTGAATCATATTTTCATTTACACAATAAATAGAGATGAGTTGCATATCAAATAGGAAAACTTATTTAGTTTGTTTTTGTTTTGTTTTGTTTTTTTTTTTTTGGTATTTTTTTTTTTAAGATATTGAGACAAGTGACAATACGATTAGAAAACATTTATAACAAAAGTTAAGCAATATGGAATTAGAAAATCTAAAAAATTATATGAGAAAATCATTATGTACATCATCTAGGAGAAGAAAGGATTATGTATCATATAAGGTAATAAATGAGAGATAGGTCTTAAATTGAATTATCCTTTATCTTTAGCTGTAAGACTAGAACCGACTTGTCTTATAGATAAAGATGCCGTTCGATGGCACCATTTTCACATGAAAACTATAAAATATGACCATTCCCGGGCTGTTGATTTTAATCATTTTGATGTGTTTTTTATAATGCGAAAATAAAAACAAAACAAATTGTCTTCTTTAACTATTGTTTTTTATTAACATATAAAAATTAAATGATAATAATAAATGTAAAATAAAATAAACAAATTACAATTTGATTCGTGTTTTTTATTTTGCTTTATTAGAAAAATCAATTTTCTATCGAAAATTTTGGGTTACTTTTAGGGTTAGTTTTAGGGTTAGGTTTATGGTTAGGATTTAGGGTTAGTGTTCTGTTGTTTGTAATGCAAAAATAAAAAATAACAAAATCGTAACCGTAGTAGTAGAAAAGAAAAAAAGTAAAACTTTTTTAAACAACAATAAACACATATAAATGTCTTCTTTACTTATTAACCATGTTATAATATATGCTTTTTATGAAATTTACAAAAACCATGCAGAATTGTACTTTTCTTACTGGATATTTTTGTGTTACCGCTCTTTTTTACTTTAAAAATATACACACGGTAGAATCTTGTTTGTCTCGTGGAATGTTACGAACAGTACGTTACTTGACGCGTTACCTAATTCCAACTCACTTTACACATATATCTTGTCAACATTTTCCCAATTAAAACTTCAATACAGTACGTTGTAAAAACTCTGATAATTATTACTTTACAAAATCTGAACATTTCAATAATTTAAAATAAAAAAAAATCCAATGAAAACAACATTTCCATCCAATTCAAATACACACCCTCTCACCAAGCTGTAACAATTTTATAAACTGTGCGAATTCGGAAAATTTATTTGCTGCGATGTGACATACATGCTGTACTGCGACGCGACATAGCGGCCTGCAATCTGTAGCACAATAAAAAAGTTGTATTATAGAAAATGCGGGTTCCAATGTGTCGGCGTGGAAACGGCATTTTTATGTGTTTTAGCGCGAAAATGGTGCTATAGAGTGGCGTCTTTAGTTATAAGACTAGAACCTTAGATAAATATTAGTTTTATTGTATTTAAGAGAACTGAAAAATAAATTTTTAAAATCAAATTTAGGATGTGAAATATCTAAAATAATAGTATACAGTATATAGGTTATCAGCATTATTTTTTGAACATTTTATTCTTTTCACTAAGGAAACATAAGATATAAAAACTTGTATTGAAGATATTTTCAGAAAAGTGTGTAGAAGATGAATGTTTTGATGTAATAAAGAAAAATAATGGCAATAAATAAGTTTGAAAATTAAAGTGACAAATATGCAAAAGAAGAAAGTACTGCAGAGAAAAGTATTATCAAATTGATAATAAAATGAAATGTATAAAAGATTTAATAATAAAAGCAATAATGTATATATATTTTATAATTGACATGAAAGGAGAGTGTGGGATAAACAGAAATTAATTGGAAAAATTATTGATTGAATTAATTAATTTCTGGATATCCCACATTAATATTTCACGTTAAGCATAAAAAACCCAATTCTGGTGAAAGAAAATTATTTTTGTTTTTTTAGTTCACTGTAAGTAAAAACATTTATTATAAAATATTTTTATACACTATTTTTAATATTCACTTTTTTGTTGTAATTGTTGGAGAATAAAATAGTGTTGCAGTCTGTGTAAGATTTTAAAGAAAAATTATGTTCATACAAAATTGATTCCAATATTTTGTTTATGAAATAAACTTCTAAAAAAAAGAAACTTGCAATCAAGAGAAAATAAAATTTCATCCATTTTTACAAAGGCAACTTTTACAGTCAAGAGAAGTTAAGATGTGTTTTGATTTCTATTTTAATTGCCCATTAACATTTTTTAGTGTAAACTTTTTTAAAAAAATAAATATACCATTATCTTGTGTACATCATTGAAAATTTAATGAACTGATATCAACATGCTTGAAATTTAGTCTGCCAATAATGTTACACTGTACATAAGACTGAACAATCCTGAAATATTTCATGTCATATTGAATTTGTCGTTAATTTCTAAAACATACAAAATTTGAAAAAATCCATTTGATAAAATGATGTTAAAAATCAATTACAAAATTTATTCTAAATTAAATAAAAGCATTTAAAAAAAATGGAATGAATTAAAAAATATTGTTTGCTTATAATAAATTTGAGTCAATGGAATCTTATGGAAAATTACTAAATTTCATGTAGTTTATAAAATCAGAATTATGATAAATTTAGATAAGATTCAAAAATAAATGGTAGAACATGCCTTTGGAAAAAATACACGGAAGTCAATGAAACTATATGAGGAGAAACTGGATGGATATCGTTGTATGTGAGAAATATTAATAGTAAACTCGAGACATTTGGAATGTTACAATTTATGTATGAGAACAATAGTTGCTAGGATAATTTTTAAAGGGATTAATTTTCTAGGATAACTAATAGGTTGGTTAAAGAGGATATTGAGATGTGCAGAAGATTTACATGTAGAATTGAGATGAGAATACAAAGTATGTTAAAGAGTGATATAGAGAAGAATAGATAACTTTTTAAATAGAAAAAAAGATTATAGAATGTAAGGATAAATGGTAAAAAAACCCAACCCATTAATATAGATCAATAGAAAATCAGTATTGAAACTTAAGATATATATGGTAATAGTGTAGGGACTGAATTATTATTTAAGGAAAGGGGGAAGTTTTGAACAAAGAAGCATATTAAAAAAATTGAATTAATTTAATTTAAATTTATCATAATATATATGTGCGTACAAGATAAAAAATTTAGAGATTTATTACTAAAATGTAGTAGGCTTAAAAATAATAGAAACAATAAAATTGTGGAATATATAAATGAGTTAGAAAAACTAATTAAAAACGATTTGATAAAATTTTATTCATAACAGGTTAAAAATGGCTATGAAATGTGCTTATTTAAATTAAATTTATCAAGAAATATGTCTGTGTACAAGATAGAAAATTTAGAACACTGTTTATCAAAATGTAGGCTTAGAAATGATAGAAAATAAATGATAAAATTATGGAATATATAAAGAAGTTAGAAAAACTGTGATAAAAACTATTTGATAAAATTTTATTTATAGCAGATTAAAAATAGTTATGAAAAATAATTAAAGTAGAGGAAAAACAAAAAGAATTTTTGAGGAATATGATAGAGAGAAATATAAATTATGAATAATCAGATATCATATGAATTAATGTTTAACACATCAACTACCATATGTTTAATCTGCCAATAAAATACTTCTTCCAGATAGCTGATTCATAACTGACATAGTTATCAGTTCAACATTAATCAATAAATGGGTGTTTCATTATTCTTAGCTAGACGTTAAACAAGGATGGAATTAAAAACTTCTAATTACTCAGCACTTGGCAAGCCTAGCGATTAATCGATGAAGATTGAAGTTCTTTGCCTTACAATGAGAGATGTAAAGGCTGCCTTTTTAATTATTATTTATGAAAATAATGCCTTTTTGTTAATGAATTTTCTTAAATAAGAGACTACTTCCCATTGCATCCAATTACAAGCATGAGAAAAATATGCTGACCCATTGTGATTACAAATAAATGATGTGTATTGGACATGCTCTTAATGGCTTAAGTTTTAAGAATTATGTTATTACCTGAGAAAAACTTTATTAAATCATTAATTTTTTTAATTAAAATATTTACAATTATTAATTAAAAGAAAAGTTGTATATGAAAAACATTGTTAAAAATATAATAATAAAAATATATAAATTTTTATTCTTATCATATGTTTTTATTTGCTTCTGATCATTAATATTGAACTATGAAATAATGTTTTATTATATTTCAAATGCATTTGTAAAACTGAGTAAATTATTTTTGTTAATAATTTATGTTATACAGGATTTTTTTTTTTAGACTGGAAAATGGGTAGTTCTACATATTCCAAATTTTTAATACAATACTGAACATAAATAGTGCATAATTATGTAATTAAAAAATTATATTAATAAAAAAAATATTTAGATTATAGAAAGGTGTTAAAATGAAGGGGTTCTTCCTTTATTAGCAGAAAAATTGTTACAATATGTAAGAAAGATGCAAGAAATTAATTTTTAATTTAAAGAAGATGATGTCTTTGTGAGAGAAATTTAATTCTGCAGTTAATAGAACACATTTTTTTAAAAAAAACTTTTTTTTTCTTTATCCAAGAATAGTTAGGTAATATGGTTTTCTTACAAGCATATCTTATCAGTTCTTGATTATTTAAAGGTTAATTAATTATTTTTTTGTTGTTTTTGTGAAGAAGAGATGTCATTAAATGGGTCATCATCTTTCATCACTAATTCTGGTATAGAGGAGAAAAAAATACAAATAAGTTTTTTCATTAACTAAAGATTATTAAGAATTCTGGATTTATATCATATGATGTTTTTTTTTTTTTGGTTTTTATTAAAATAATTTTCCAGCCTGGCTAATAATTTAAAAATCTTCATACATCATACATATGTTAATAGTTAATTGATTTTATGAATTATTATTTGACTCCCTTTGACATAAAAACTTATAATAATTATTTCTAATTATTTTAAGAAAATTCCACTAGAATCTCTTCCAGATCATTGATAATAAAGCTTTTAACTTACCATCCCACCATTGAATTGATTTGATAGGATTGTTGTGTAATAATAAATAGAAACTGGAATATTGTAATTAGATGTAATAAGAGGAAAAGATTCCTGTGAATATTGATTTATGTATAAGGAAAGTAATATTGGTCAGCTTTTGCACAGAAAGATATAAACATAACTGAATATTACTTCAAGAATTATAAGGTAATTTTCACATGAAAATTTTCATGTGATATCAATATATTAGTTAAATTATCTTTTAATTAGGAACTAATATAGGAATTAAAATCTGATGCAGTTATTTAAATTGAAAAAAAATAATAATGAAGAAATATGGAAAAAATAATATGAAAGTTTTTTTTGTTATTAATATATATATCAGATTCAGTTACTATGTGTGAAAAATCCATTATTCAATTGACATATAATGAGAAAAAATTGACAAATCACATTGCAGTTAGGAATCTTTCTTCGTCAGCCATTTTGGAGGAATGTATATTTTTCAAACTAATGTAACAATATAAATCATCTAACCTTCCCTTTAACACATAAATATTCACAGTTACCCTTAAACATTAATCAAGGCGTTGTCAAAATCTCATTTTATTAATAAACATTTGTCATAAAGCTTTGCATCAAAATAAATAATTAATAAACATACTTTGAAAATATGTGAACAAATTTGATTGCCTTGGTTAATATTTAGTTGTATCAGAATAGGCTGATATACGGAAATGACTACAACATGAAATATTTACCGATTTATGTGAATGATTGGCATTGCTCCAAGGCAGCTGAGAAAGGGGATTGCTGAATATTTACATACTGGAGAATCATTTGTTGATTGATTTTTATATAATATGGTAACTGAATAGTAGATGTTTGCTATAAGTGATTGGAATTAACATTTGCCCAAATAAGTTTGTTTATTTTTAAAATAATTAATCAATTAATTATACATATACATCATTTAATAATTATTCTGAAAATTTGATGGCAAGATTATAATTTCAGCGACTATACTATTTAGCTTGCTTAGTGTGATGATACTGAATCTATTATTATAGTAAATCATACCTTCATTGCATTATGTATATGAAGTTGTTGAATAATGACATTTTAAGAAAATATTTATCATTGACTTAAGTATGATTTACAGGCAAGAGGAATACTGTCTTTATAATAATAAAAGTTATATGTAACATAAATGTATTACTTTCATTGAGAAAAATAGAGATTAAGATATATACTAATGGAAAGCTAGAATTAGATAAGGTGTGAAAGTCTTTAGAAAGAAAAGTTCCCATCAAACTACATTAAAAAAAGCATAACAAAGTTTGAATAAATAGGCTGAAGGACCAGTATATATGTTGACACATTTGATATTCAGATAATGATTTCATATCAAAAATGGAAAATAATGAAATCCTTTAGCTTTCAGAAAAACACTTCCAGAATCATAGTGCTGAGTGAAGTTTGCAATACAAGGGTGCTTATATAATTGGCATGATGTAATATGTAAATGAGGCACTATATGCAAATAAGGCAATTAGATATTTTATTTTTCAGACAATGGAACACATGAATCCTTTTTGTTGATGGAATGTGGATCCTTTGCAATTAATCAAGCCTCCTTGTATTTTATTATCGTCCCTTTCAGAGCAGATTATTCTAACCTTGGATAGAGAAAATGTGTGACCCATGGTGCTCATGATTAAAAAAGATTGATCAGTATTTAATCTTTTGTTTAGCTCTACTGTACAAATATACATGTTGGGTGATTCTTGTGGAGCTATTTGCATGAGATTCTTCATAATATGCAGAGCTTCAGGATAGGTTACTGCACGCAATTTTATAGAATCACCTGAGAAGCATATTCCACTGATATCTTGTATATGATTTTTATTATATAATGATTTATATAATCTTTGCAAAACTCACCTTTAATCTTTTATCATTCTGTTTTTTTTTTTTTTAATTAGATGACCTTATTTATTTACGAAAACATTGGATTTTCACCAACCAAGAAAACAAGCTGGATTTAAAAGTGTTTTAGCACAGAAGATCATATCCAGGTATTGAGAGAAATTATAGAAAGGACAAATGAATATAAGTTGCCATTATGCTTTGGATTTGTATATTATGAAAAGGCATTTGATTCTATAAATATTTCTTCAGTGATTAAAGCATTGGATCATCAAGATATAGATCCAGGATAATGTCATATTTTAAAGAATATTTATAAAAATGCAACAGCAACAATTAGATTACATAATGATATTAGGAAAGTCAACATTGAGAAAGGTGTAAGACAGGGTGACTCCATATCTCCAAAACTTTTTACAGCAGTGCTGCAAGAAGTATTTGTGGATTGAAATGGGATACTAAAGGAGTGAAAGTAAATGGAGATTACTTAAGTCATTTAGATTTTTCAAGTAATGTAGTTGGTTTTTGCAAATAATACTTTAGAGCTGCAGGAAATGTTGCAGGAGTTATCAGAATGAAGTAGGAAAGTAGGACTAAAGGTAAATGTTAAAAAGACTAAAGTAATGTTTAAAGGATTTTCTCAAAATATGAAAATAAAGATCGATTACGATGAGAGAAGTTAACAATTATAAATATTTTGGTCCAGATTAAGACAGATGGAAACAAAATGGATGAAATTAATCATAGAATTAAACTTGGTTGGAGTGCTTTTGATAGAAATAACTTGATACTAAAATGAAATATGCCTATGTGTTTGAAAAATTGTGTTTTGCCTGTTCTTACTTATGGATCTGAGACTTGGACACTTAATACAAGAGCAATACAGAGACTTCAGACCACTCAAAGAAGTATGGAGAGATGTATGTTGGGAGTAACAAGAAGAGATCGAAAACGCAATATATGGGTAAGAGAACAAACAGGTATTACTGACTTCATTGAAAAAATTAAAAGACTGAAGTGGGCTGGACATATTGCTAGAAGAGATGATAATAGACAGACAAATGAAATCTTAAACGGGATTTCAAGAGATTGTAAAAGATCCAGAAAGAAACCACATATAAGATGGAGGAGTGATGTGGAGAAGAGAAGCTAAAGATCGGAGAAGATGGATTGAACTTGGAGAGACCTTCATCCTGCAGTGGATTGATAATGGTTGATGATGATGAGTTGTTACTAATTATGATAATATATATTGATTATTCTATGTGTTTATTTTTTTAAGGATGGGTTCCAGTTGATCCAAACACTCGTACTCATTGTTGGCATTTATCTGCAGTGGATTTAGATCAAGGATTGGCTTTAGTTTTAAGGTAAGCATTCTTGGTTGTTTTTATTTGGTAGATAATTTTTTTAAATGTATATAATCACATGATCACATTTCCTATACTAGCACATTAATTGTTGATAAACAGAGCAAAACTCTCCATACAGTATTGCCACCTGTGCTAAACAGAGTAATCAATGGATACCAGAAGGCTTGTGCATAAAATCCCTATCTATTGCCTACTCATCCAATATCCCCATACTAGTTTCTGGCTTGTGGCCTTCGTCAGTGAGGAGCTTTGGATCTGAGAGCACTGCATCTAGATCTTAGGATCTAATGCAACCCTCTAGCAACCACCTTTTATCTCTACTTAACTACAAAACTATGAGAATGAAATTGAAAACACAAAAAATATTTTCAATCTAAGCTCAATAGCTTATATAGTCATATGGGTCTGAACTCAGTTCAGCACCCATACATTTTGGTGTCTTTGGCTCTTTTACAACCATAGCCACCACTATCCTATTAGGCAGGATTGGTGTTAAACCATTAAGCATCACATGATCACATTTCCTATACTAGCACATTAATTGTTGATAAACAGAGCAAAACTCTCCATACAGTATTGCCACCTGTGCTAAACAGAGTAATCAATGGATGCCAGAAGGCTTGTGCATAAAATCCCTATCTATTGCCTACTCATCCAATATCCCCATACTAGTTTCTGGCTTGTGGCCTTCGTCAGTGAGGAGCTTTGGATCTGAGAGCACTGCATCTAGATCTGTTTATCAACAATTAATGTGCTAGTATAGGTAATGTGATCATGTGATGCTTAATGGTTTAACACCAATCCTGCCTAATAGGATAGTGGTGGCTATGGTTGTAAAAGAGCCAAAGACACCAAAATGTATGGGTGAACTGAGTTCAGACCCTAGGCTATATAAGCTATTGACTTAGATTGAAAATATATTTTGTGCTTTCCAGTGAGCTCTATTGATTTTGTTGAGTAGAGATAAAAAAAGTAGTTACTAAAGAATTGCATTAGATCCTAAGATCCCAAGATGCGAACTCTCAGATCCAACTCTTTCTAACAATTTTAATAGCTAGAAAATAGTATGAGATATTAGATTAATAGGCAATAGATAGGATTTTATGCACAAGCCTTCTGGCATCCATTGATTACTCTGTTTAGCACAGGTGGCAATACTGTATGGAGAGTTTTG
>JAQFVV010008837.1:0-21628 GCA_028023455.1 Epiperipatus broadwayi | reverse complement strand
TAACATTTTAAATAGTTGGGCAACCCAACATATGAATAAGATGTTGATTTGTTGAAAATATATTACGATTACCAAAATAAAGACTCAGTTTTATATTCTGTAACAGTATCTTTTGTGTATATATATATATATAGGAGATAACAAATTAAGTTAAGATAAAGTTCAGGTAATTAGATTTTATAACTTATTCTATTAAAATAATTACTAATCTGCCTTTGGCAATGAGCTTAATATATATATATATCATTTAAATCAATAAATAATAATAAAAACTGTTGAAAAGTTATTGATAAAAGCTTTAAATAAAAATTGATTAACTTATTATTTTACCAGATTGTTTATTTGTTTAGATAAGCTAAAAATAGAAATTAATTAAAGTTTTAAAGTTTATTTGAAATTAAAATAAATAGTCTATAAATACAATATTTTCATTTAAAACAAAAAACTTTCTTTGTTTTCAAAACAAAATCATAGCTATATATTTTTGCTTCAGATTTTTTGTCTAATTGTATGTATTATAATATTGTCCTATGCAGTTTAATGTAGTTTTTTGATCAAAGTCAACTTATCATTTAATAATTCATTTATTTAATTATAATATTTAATCATTACTGTAATTTAAATGCTACTTTTATACATTGTGAAATTTTTGTTATATATATATATGAAAAACAAAAACAAGTTAATCACGTAACCTGCTATCACTTGTAATTTATGTTCAAAAGATGGCGCTTCACCAAAACCACCGAACAAGTGTAAGATTTGTTTACATAAACGAAAAAAGAGTCAGAAATTAACTACCTCTTTCATTTGCTCACCCCCAGATCAGCTGATTTCAAGCTGGTTTGCTCTCCTCAGTGGGGGATAGAGTATAGAAACTAGATCTAAACACTGACTCTCAAGTGTTTATGCAAAACGTTTCTATCAGATTGCAAGAATGAATTTTTCAGACCGGTAAAGTCTTCAAACTCAGCCTAGCAAGCCAGATATTTATATGGGTCTGATCTCAGTTCAGAATCACCATATAATCAAAGTCTCTGCAATATATATCATTGCAAGAAAACTTTAAAGGTGCATTTATGAAAAACAAAAACAAGTTAATCACGTAACCTGCTATCACTTGTTATTTATGTTCAAAAGATGGCGCTTCACCAAAACCACCGAACAAGTGTAAGATTTGTTTACATAAACGAAAAAAGAGTCAGAAATTAACTACCTCTTTCATTTGCTCACCCCCAGATCAGCTGATTTCAAGCTGGTTTGCTCTCCTCAGTGGGGGATAGAGTATAGAAACTAGATCTAAACACTGACTCTCAAGTGTTTATGCAAAACGTTTCTATCAGATTGCAAGCGTGAATTTTTCAGACCGGTAAAGTCTTCAAACTCAGCCTAGCAAGCCAGATATTTATATGGGTCTGATCTCAGTTCAGAATCACCATATAATCAAAGTCTCTGCAATATATATCATTGCAAGAAAACTTTAAAGGTGCATTTATGAAAAACAAAAACAAGTTAATCACGTAACCTGCTATCACTTGTTATTTATGTTCAAAAGATGGCGCTTCACCAAAACCACCGAACAAGTGTAAGATTTGTTTACATAAACGAAAAAAGAGTCAGAAATTAACTACCTCTTTCATTTGCTCACCCCCAGATCAGCTGATTTCAAGCTGGTTTGCTCTCCTCAGTGGGGGATAGAGTATAGAAACTAGATCTAAACACTGACTCTCAAGTGTTTATGCAAAACGTTTCTATCAGATTGCAAGAATGAATTTTTCAGACCGGTAAAGTCTTCAAACTCAGCCTAGCAAGCCAGAAATTTATATGGGTCTGATCTCAGTTCAGAATCACCATATAATCAAAGTCTCTGTAATATATATCATTGCAAGAAAACTTTAAAGGTGCATTTATGAAAAACAAAAACAAGTTAATCACGTAACCTGCTATCACTTGTAATTTATGTTCAAAAGATGGCGCTTCACCAAAACCACCGAACAAGTGTAAGATTTGTTTACATAAACGAAAAAAGAGTCAGAAATTAACTACCTCTTTCATTTGCTCACCCCCAGATCAGCTGATTTCAAGCTGGTTTGCTCTCCTCAGTGGGGGATAGAGTATAGAAACTAGATCTAAACACTGACTCTCAAGTGTTTATGCAAAACGTTTCTATCAGATTGCAAGAATGAATTTTTCAGACCGGTAAAGTCTTCAAACTCAGCCTAGCAAGCCAGAAATTTATATGGGTCTGATCTCAGTTCAGAATCACCATATAATCAAAGTCTCTGCAATATATATCATTGCAAGAAAACTTTAAAGGTGCATTTATGAAAAACAAAAACAAGTTAATCACGTAACCTGCTATCACTTGTAATTTATGTTCAAAAGATGGCGCTTCACCAAAACCATCGAACAAGTGTAAGATTTGTTTAGCAGGTTACGTGATTAACTTGTTTTTGTTTTTCATAAATGCACCTTTAAAGTTTTCTTGCAATGATATATATTGCAGAGACTTTGATTATATGGTGATTCTGAACTGAGATCAGACCCATATAAATTTCTGGCTTGCTAGGCTGAGTTTGAAGACTTTACCGGTCTGAAAAATTCATTCTTGCAATCTGATAGAAACGTTTTGCATAAACACTTGAGAGTCAGTGTTTAGATCTAGTTTCTATACTCTATCCCCCACTGAGGAGAGCAAACCAGCTTGAAATCAGCTGATCTGGGGGTGAGCAAATGAAAGAGGTAGTTAATTTCTGACTCTTTTTTCGTTTATGTAAACAAATCTTACACTTGTTCGGTGGTTTTGGTGAAGCGCCATCTTTTGAACATAAATTACAAGTGATAGCAGGTTACGTGATTAACTTGTTTTTGTTTTTCATAAATGCACCTTTAAAGTTTTCTTGCAATGATATATATTGCAGAGACTTTGATTATATGGTGATTCTGAACTGAGATCAGACCCATATAAATTTCTGGCTTGCTAGGCTGAGTTTGAAGACTTTACCGGTCTGAAAAATTCATTCTTGCAATCTGATAGAAACGTTTTGCATAAACACTTGAGAGTCAGTGTTTAGATCTAGTTTCTATACTCTATCCCCCACTGAGGAGAGCAAACCAGCTTGAAATCAGCTGATCTGGGGGTGAGCAAATGAAAGAGGTAGTTAATTTCTGACTCTTTTTTCGTTTATGTAAACAAATCTTACACTTGTTCGGTGGTTTTGGTGAAGCGCCATCTTTTGAACATATATATATATATATATATAATGTAGCTTTTTGGTTTATTCCATCTATAAACCAAATATAATAAAATGAAGTAATTGTGGAAAAAAATTTTTTTTTTTTTTATATAAGAAAAGTTAAAAGTTTTATTTGAGAAAGTAATGGCTATATTAGTTCAAAAATAACGTATATAGAGACAGTTTGTGTTTGTATAAAATGTAGTTAGCATTATTTAATGCAGGGGGGATGATTGATTTTTTTTTTACCAATATAATAATTCAGGAATAAATATTTATATGACTAGGATAAAGTCTTGTGAATTTGATATCTATTATTAAAGAGTTGAGGATTAAAATTAAATTGATTGTCAGTGGCTTTGGTTAACAGTTTCTTTCTGGAGAATAAGTTTAAAGTTATGGGAGATTATAGTGAATATTTATGTTTATGATTGTCAGAAATTATAATTGACTTTATGCTTGTAATTATAAGAAATTATGATGGATATTTATGTTCATATGGTCTGAATAATCAGTTTTCTATAACATGTTCTGCACAGGTATGTATGTGTGATACAGATATATGGGTTTGATTTTTTCTTTCCTTTATAGAAACTGTCATATTTTTTTTAAAAATTATTAAAAATGTAAATCTAAATAAGAAATTATTTAGATTAAATGAATGTAGCCTTTGTTTGACCAAAAAAGTGTTAGCAAGTTTATGTTTTCAATTATATCTTCTTTAACTAATTTTCCATAAATTAATCGACAATGTGTTAATTAAAGAGATCTGGTTGCAGATCAGACAAAGTTGTTAAAAAAGTAACACTTTAGAAAGAATTATTGTTCATTCTGAGTGGGGATTTTTTAATTAGACTTGAAGAAGAACCACTGGGGGGGGAGGTTTAACATATGTTTTCTTTTTTTCCTTCACTCTATAAAAAGTGACTGGAGAAATTAAAAAAGAACTTTTTTGCTAATTGAGAACAATGGGCTAACTAAAAATTAATCTCCAAGTTTTTTTTTAAATTTTCTTTCTCAGAATTTAATAATGCATTTAAGTTTTATAGTAGACCAAAATATGAATTTCTAATTCATCCATAAATGGTGCATATCTCTTTTTCTCAAATTAATTATGAAGAAGTCAACTTTTGATAAGATATTTTCTGCTGAATATCACAATTTATCCAGTCTGCCTATAAAATTTCCTGCAAGGAGAGAATTGTCAAATTTCTTTTATCAAATTAAAAGACCAATTCAGATTATAATAATTATTTGGCTGTTTAAAATTCATTTAAAACAACTGCAGCAATCTTCTGTATAATGTTTTAAAAGATTAATTCATGTTAGTAATCAGAAACTGCTTATTGCCTATAAGTTGAACCTTTAAATGGAAAAAAAGAAGAAAGGAAAACAAAGTGAATTCAAATCCAAGAAGAACTCATCAAATGAAAGGTAACCAACAGAACTTTTTTAAAATTTATTAACTATCCTGTAGCTACATTTTGATTTAAAATAACTATCTACATTTTGATTTAAAATAACTATCTACATTTTTTATCTATCTTGATTCAAATGACTGTCTGTGCGTTTTATACACATTTAATTAAAATAACTGTCTGATGTGCAATTATATAGCTATCTCAAGTAAAATGAACTGAATATATTAATTGATGATGGACAGTGGAAGGAAAAGACATTTAAAGAGACTATCTGTAATGTTGATATTTATTCTTTATTTTATTTCGTTTATATAATATGTCATTTGTTTGTTTTTTTATTATATTTCATTTTGTTTATATGCTATGTCACACTCTAATCACTAGATTATTTAATTTAATATTTTGTTTATGTTTAAAATGTTTGAAGGAAAGAGAAAAAATGATTTTTGATGCCATTTAAGTATAGATGCTCACGTAAATTTAAACTTAAAAGTAAAGAAAGAAATTATATAAATATTTTATTATTCTTAACAAAATTTTAATTTGTGCTTAATATTAAATGTGAAGAGGGAGGGGGTGGTTGTATAAAACCCATTATTATGCTGTGAGTGTTGATCTGTTATTAATATAAATATTGGGTATGTTGTTGGCTTGACTGGTTAAAATTGAAATAATTCATATGTGTATTGATTTGGGATCTGGTTAGTCTTTGTCATTTATCTAGGCTGGAATCGATGTATGTGTAGGCATATTTAAAGCTATAAATGCTTGTCATTACTAATGTAAAGTAATCCTACCACCCTACAGATGGGAAATAGCTGTCTCGTAATTTAATTACCATGGCAGTCGGAGATGACTGAGTTTCACTCCATTTATTTGTTAAGATATGGAATTATTAATAAAGTTACTGTTTAAGTGTAAAAATGTTTTGCATGCCAATATAGAGAATAGGTGTCTAAGAGAAGCTCTTGACACGATTCTGGATCTTAAAAAAAGATTTCTCTCCCTGGCTCAAGCAAATAGTTTAAGTTTGAAGTTGATGTTGTTGTTTTTGTTTATTTCCCTTATCAAGACGTGGCTGTGTGCACGTTATAGATACTGCATGGTGATGTGTGATATGAAGAGAGTTTTTCTTATGTGGGACAGAATACCTGAAAGGATAAGGATTCAGTTAGGTGTATATGTATGATGAAGAATGACAAAGATTTTAATTAATAAACTAACCGATCTGTATTGATTTTTTTTGAATGATGGTAAATTGAGGTCGTCAGGCTGAGTGGACATACTAACATATTAAGATATATACAGTCAAAAATGTAAAGATCTGACAAGCATGAATGTAAAGTGTGGGTTTTGAATTTAAACCCATTTGCAGAATTAGTAGGGTAATTTTGTGACATATCATCCTTTTTCATTAGAAATGTGAAAATTATTGCTTGATAAAATGATTTAGAAATTTAAGATTATTTCACATTGCTAGTTAGAATAATTGAAACGAATATACTATTTTGGAATAGTCCAATGGACAATGTTTACAATAATAAAAAAAAGGGGGGGGAGTAGAAATTTGTAGATTTTCTTCTCTTTCAAGATAAGTTTTCTTAAAGCTAAAATATCCGGAATTCTGTTTCCAGCGTTTGTATTTATTATTATTATTAATTATTTATTTAATAAATGAATGGGTCAAAACAAGAAGTGAGTCATCCAAGAAATTAGTTAACTCAAACATGAATTTGAATAATAGTCCTGAATAGATCAGAAGCATATATTTGTGTAACAATATTATAATTTAGTGTGTTTTTATTTTAATCTTTATCATTATTATTCCATGTAATAAAGTTTTGTTATTGTTATAAGATTATATTGTGTTTTGTGTTTTGGTGTTTCAAATATCTCCAGAATCTATATATCTAGCACCTATATTTAAGGTAATATTAGTTCATATTTAAATTTAATTATTCATTTTCTATTGATAATTTATTTCCAAGATCGATTTGCAGTAGTCATTATTATATTGTTTCCATATTCGATTCACATAGTTGAGTTTATATTGATAATCTGTTTCCATGATTGATTTACAGTATTAATTTTGTCTTGAATATTTCTATATTCGATTAATATAATTCATTTTATATAAGTCATTTTATAGACTTCATTTTCACATAATTTATTGTTATAATTAATTTGCCTAATCTAATTTATGATTATTTCCGTAATTTACTTTTATAAGTAAATTTTGATTGATTTATCTGATTAATGTCCATGGTTTACTTCCATATTTTACTTTAGCAAAATAAAATTATTAAGGTTATTAATTAAAATAGATTAGAAATAATAGAATAAAATGACAGGGAATAGTTGAGTTAAGTTTAACAAATTTAATCTTTTGATTCATTGTAATGTTGTGATTATTGGGAGCAGACATAAAATCCCTTTTCTGCTCTCGTGTTCAGAGTGATTCCCATTATTGAACTTGTATTAAAATTTATTTTAGCATATATGGGATCATATCCATTACAGTGTAATCACTTATATGGGCACCTCTTGACAGATCTAGACATTGAGGAAGAGCAGTTCAATTATTAATCTAAGAGCTAGTTTGGAAGTCAGGTAGCATACTATAATAAAATTATTCTACTATTATAAAAATAGGGATCGTGAATTGATAGTTGATCGAAAGATATATGAGTGTTAGAGAAATAAGATTAGGAATTCTCAGATTAGAGAACATAACACAGACATTCCGTGTTATATAATTGTAGCTATTAAAAGTGATGGATGCTGAGAACGAAAAATAAAGTAATGGAATTAAATGGGAAGGATTTATTTGTGATAATTTTATCTAATGTTAAATTAAATGATAATTTTATATTATGAACATAGATTATGAGTTCTCTGCATTGATCACTGATTTATTTCCAGTCAGATATAAATGAGAACTGTACGCAGTATTTTCTATAGTTACCACTCGAGATCACATAATTATAATAAAGTTGTGGAAAAAAGTTGTCTCATTCTTATGACTTTTATAATAAATTTATCATGAAATATTTGCATGACTAATGCTAGGTTTGAAATTAAGACTACATAGATTGAATGGTTTTATCAATATTATTGTTTTTTTTTTTTTTTAGAGACAATTTAATTACTTTTTCCAGTATCTTCTATAGTCCTAAATTGACTAATGATGATGGTCTCTGGTGGGCATTACAATTTATAGCTGCAATTTAGTGCCCCGGTATATTTGATCCTGAAGTATAAAATTCACTTGACTAGCTACTTGAAATAAATGAGAGTTTATTGAGATTAACTAAGTGAAAAAGTGCGCGGAGAAAGTTGAGGTGACAATATATATATATATACCCTCTGTTCTTCGTTAACAAACCAAATGTTTTTAATAAGTATTTCAGCATCCCCATTTTATTATATGGTTCAGCTAATGCAAAATGATCATTTCCACTACCAGTTCTGGATGCATTTAAGAATCAACTAATCGAATAACTTCATCAAACAAGGGTGAAACTAGTACAATTCAAATCTAACACAAACTCCTTTATATACAGCCTAATACAAACTTTTATGGGAGAGTATATTAATTCAAATATTTGTAATATAATAATACAATAGAATAAAAAAAACATTTACCAGCTTTCTAAATGTTTCTTAAATATATATTTTAACATTATTAATCTAATATGTAAAAAATAGGATTCTGGCATTATCTGGATAGATGTCTCTCAGTTATTCACTTGTTTGTCTGCTGCATTTATTATGCACAGTGCTACAGAAATCATTAAATATTATTAAGTCACCAATGTATCCTAGTTATCAGATATGTAGCATTTCTCAATAATAAACAGATTTATTTTTACCCTTTTTAAAAATGTAATTAGTATTATGGTGCTAGAGTTTATTGACACTTCATTTCTGGTTATGTCTATTCTTTTTTTTATCTAACATTATACAATATTTTGATCTGTTTCAAAATACATTTTTGTGAGTCAAATGAAAGTTTAGGTTTAATCTAATCAATTAATCAATTTGTTATTTATCTAATGTCCATGGTTTTGTCAAAATAAACAGCATTATATTTGTATGTCTAATATTCATATCCATAGAGACTCACAAATAACATTATTACTTGGGCAGTTTTAATTTTTTAAGGATATATGAAACTTGTTACTTCATGGATAACTGATATTAATGATTATATATATATATATATGTATCATAAAAAACCGTCAACACTTATTAATGCATATATATATATATATATATATATGTGTGTGTGTGTGTGTGTGTGTTGAATTAATTTTTCTATGGATTGTTATAATAATTAATAGAAAGAGGAGATAATATTCATTAAATAGAGAGAGAAACTTTAATGTTTGTTTTTACTAAGAAATTATCAGTTACTACTAATTGACCTGAATTTATGCAAGGTTTACTCATAAACCTATAATAGCTCTTTTGTTAGAGATCTTTTGTTGAAGTAAAAAGGGTCCTCTTTTACTTCAAATCCATGTTCTTGTATGGATTTAAACCCAGAAAGCTATTTTTATAGGTATGAGTAAAACTTGCTTAGTCAAGGAAATTATCAGTTAGTAATAATTGAGTTTCTTGGTAACAACAAAGGTTAAAGTTTCTCTTTCTATTTAATGATATTATCTCCTCATTTCTATTAATTATTATAAAAACATTCCATAGAAATATTTACTTCAGCATATATAACTTTTTGAAGATGTTAAAAATATTATTTTCAGAATGTCAAGATACATGCTATTCTCTTACATTTTCACATTTATAAAAATAGCTTTCTGGGTTTAAATCCATAAAAAAAACTTGGATTTGAAGTAAAAGAGAACCCCTTTTACTTCAACAAAATATCTACTACAAAAGAGCTAGTATTGGTTTATGAGTAAAACTTGCTTAATCTCAGGAATTGTCAATCAACCATTACTTGAGAAACATCCATGGATCAACATTCATGGCTTCAAGTCAATCGGAAACCATCAATGTTTGAGCTATGGTACTGTTTTACACTTATTTTAAAGCTTATAAAAGTACTGTAAGATGCTGCCCTCTATAGAATTATTTTACAAGTAAAAAATCAATCAAATTGACATTGATGGTTCAACATTGGAAGAAGGCAGGCTTTCCTAGATTCTGATTGGTTGTTGCTCATATAGGACAAAGGAGACTGCCTGTCAATAATTTTCACCACTCCAACTTCTGTTTTGACTTTGAAAATAAAAAATTAATGTCTTAGAATGATTTTTTTATTTTTTTATTATTTTTCATACATATTATAAATTATTTTGATAAAATATGCTGAAAATATCATTATTTTAGAAAAATGGTAAGATTTTAGTAAAAAAAATTGTAATTTTGACACCTATCAACAATTTTCATCACTCCAAGCTCTTTATTTCATTTTGAAACAGAAATGAATAATTTAGAGTATTTTTCTGGCATTTATTTACATATTATAATGTATTTTGGTAAAATATGCTGAAAATATAAATTATTTTAGAAAAATAGTAAGATTTTAGGGAAAAAATATTTACTTTTACAGGAACATAAATTGAAAAAGAAAATCAGTGATGTACTCAACATTTTCTAATAGGTTAGAAATATTTGTTTGAAGGTCTCTGCTATAAAATATTTTTATAATTATAAATAAAACTTTTGTTCACTTTCATAATCTGACAAATTATTAATATACATTTTACAAACAAAACTAAACTGAATATAATATTAAAATATGAATATATTTTTATGGCTAAATTTGTTAATTGGCCAATCAAAAATTTAAAAAAAAAAATTTCAAGGAAAAGGTTAGTAGTAATTGAGATTTTCTTGGTAACAACAAAGAGTAAAGTTTTTCTCTCTATTTAATGGATATATCTCCTTATTTCTATTAATTACATATATATGATAAATAATATATTTATACTGAATATAAATAAAATCAGGTAATAATAACCAAGTATACTTAAATAATAGTTTTTCTGTTTTCTGGATGTCATATTTATAGCAGTAAAATGATGTTTTTTACAGTATATTTAGATATTTTTATTTAGATCTATCTGGAATAATAAGAGCAAGAGAGTAATCTTAAATCAGCCTATAGCAAAGATATTTCTTTTATTTCTAAATATAAGAAATAGCTAAATATCATATATAATGATAGATAATGTGTTTATAAAGAATATTTGTGAAGTCATGTGACAATCGCCAAGTATATTTAAGCCTCTTATGCTGTGATAGATTTAATTGTTCTCCCTGGTGAGAGTTTTGTAAACTTTCAATATTTGATTTTAGTATTATACTATTATTCTGTATCAAAATATAATAAAGTTGACTTGTTTGGGTAGAGATTTATATTTCCAAACTAAATAATTTAAAAAAGATTATATTTGAACTTTGCAAATTTTGTAAATATAAGATTATAATAAAAACAAAAATAGTTTAATCATTCAATGGTCAAGTGGAAAGTCAACAAAATCTTTTGTTGACACTTGTATTTGAAGTGTATACAAATAAATGCCAATATCTGTAAGATATTAAATTGTACTTTAAAATATTTTTAATGTGCAAATACGCGCACAACAACCGAGCTTCATCAGGATTAAATAACAATATATTATAAACTCAAAATAATTATAATATCTAAAGAATAATGCCCGAGCGCTTTCAAGAGAACTTAGCTCTCATAATCATGGGCAACAAAGAATAAGCATAGCGTGTTGGTATGTGCTAAAATATGCTGATATATGTAAATTAGTTGAAAATAAATGCGTCAGCTCTAAATGATCCATTTCTTAGAGATTTTGTAACATGCATCTTTCCTATTCATTATCAGCATATTTTAGCACATACCAACACGCTATGCTTATTCTTTGTTGCCCATGATTATGAGAGCTAAGTTCTCTTGAAAGCGCTCGGGCATTATTCTTTAGATATTATAATTATTTTGAGTTTATAATATATTGTTATTTAATCCTGATGAAGCTCGGTTGTTGTGCACATATTTGCACATTAAAATTATATACATGTATAGTAAGCACATGAGTTTAATAATTTTTTTTTAAAATATTATAATTTTTGAATAGTTTTTACAATATTGCAACATATTATAAATAGACAATCACTAATGACATTGAGCGATCAGTTTAAAATGGTGTGTTTATCAAAACTCCATAATTTCTTTTATTAACATTACTCTACAACTTAGTAATTTTTATTTTTAAAAATAAAACATATTCATCTAAAATAAATGTCTAATTGTGTATATTTTGATTTTTTTTAAATTATTGCACAATTATTATGCAAAAATTATCAAAAATCTTAATAAACTTCACAAAAAAAAAAAACATGATTTTAATTATTTGCAAAATATTCAGGAAGTAATCTCATAAAGCCTGTGAAATCTGAAAACAAATAGCAGACATATCAAGACTTGACCAAAATTGTTTGAAGGCATCATATTTTTAATTATCCTGACATCTTTAGATTTTTTGGAATTAAAATATCAATAAAATACATGTGAATTTTCATGATTTAAAAAAAATTAGTGAAATATCTTAATAAATGGCTACACAAGCACATTGAATTCAGTATTTTTAAGGTTGTTTTCTCATCCCTGATGTTCGCCTAGAAATGTCGCTATTTCTAGGTCAATTCCTAGAAATATACCATTTCACTGGCCTTCACCCAACAAAAGCAGAAATTTTCTATGTTATAAATGCAGATATGAGTCCTCACATTATATTGGACCGAGGTGGTGGTGGTGACAGAAGCCAACACAAATGAGACTTCTTTCTATGATAAAACACAGAAAGAGTTCCCGATGGCTGCCAGTTATGGATTTTTTTTCTATGCTAAAAGCAAAGAGAAAGAAATGCCTTGATTGGCTGCCATAATAGTTATAGTTTTTTAAAATTTGATAAGACGTCTATTTTTTTAATGTGTTGTAACTTACTTTATTGTTGTAAGTTTAGTAATAATATCCTGAAGATTCCATTATGAATGGGTAACCCTCAAAAATTGCTTTTAAGGGTGCGGAATGGAAAAAAATTTAAGGATCACGCGAAAATTACCGTTTTCGCGAGAATTCATCCATGACAAGTTACTTTTGCTATATATATACGCACAAACAAAAACAACCCAGTGTCTAATTATTAGGAATTACTTGTCCAAAAAAGAAAATTAGTTGGGTATTATTATTATTATTTTTTTGTTACATTTATTATTTCAAAATAAGATTAGTTTTTATATCTACGCACTAACAAAAACAACCCAGTTACTGATTAATTACTGTCTTAAAAAAAAAGAAAGCAAATTCAACGGAGTTTGGTTTTTTTCAATGGAGTATTTGAATTACGGTATTTATATATATACAAGATTTACCAAAAAAAAAAAAAAGAAACCCACTTTCTGATTAATTACTGTCAAAAGAAATGCAAATTAGTCGGCTATCATTTTTAAATTTACTATTTCAATAATGGTACCCTTTTTATATAGACAGAGTTAACAAAAACAACCCACTTTCTGATTCATTACTGTCCCCCAAAAAAAAAAAAAGAAAATGGAAACTAGTCGGGTATCATTTTTCAATTGAATCTTATAGTAGTCGGGTATCAATTCTAAATTGTAGTATATAAATGACGTTACTTTTGATAGATTTAGAATTACGTATTGCTTTTTTAATAAAAATAATTGATTTTTACTCTTGACCAAAAATACCATAACTTTAAAAAAAGACACACATAAAGTCCAAAAAAAATGAGAAAAAGCCCTGTAACTTTAAAGACACACACACAAACTCAAAAACAATCAAAGATTAATAAACATTGACTTATTACGTCTTGCTTTTGAATCAAATGATTGATTTACTCTTGCAAAAAAAAGTACCGTAACTTTAAAAAGACACACATAAAGTCCCAAAAAAAATATTAGAAAAAGCCCCATAACTTTAAAGACACACACACAAATTCAAAAACAAGATAATATTAATAAACATTTACTTATAACGTCTTGCTTTTGAATAAAAGTATTGATTTACTCTTGCAAAAAAAAAAAACAACGTAACTTTAAAAAGACACACATAAAGTTCCAAAAAAAAAAGTTAGAAAAACACCGTAACTTTAAAAAGACACACATACACAAACTCAAAAACAAGATAAGATAAATAAACATTTACAAAAATGGAAAAACTAACATCATATAATAGTATTAGTTAGTAGAATATTTTATTACAAATCTAAGAAATCAGATCTTTTTACATCAAATCGATCATTTAGGTCCGGCCCAGGAATCGTTATATGTATATGTTTTTGATTAGCATCAACGCCATCCCATGGCGAACACCAGGGATGAGCAAATCTTTTTTAATTACTCCCTATTAAGTCCCTCACTGAACCAGCAGCTACTGAGTTCAATAGCTTTTTTATAGTAGGAAATGGTCTTCTTATTTTAGGATTTTTATATGTATTAGTCCATATAACAAATATATTATTTGTATATTTGACCCAAATAGAAGGTGTCTTACTAGCTGCATTTAATATTTAATTTTCAAAATTATTAATGAAGAGATCAGCAATTGCAGGTGACAGTGGAGAGCCCATTAAAAATTCTTTAATATGTTTATACATTTGAAAATCATAAATAAAAACTGTATTTTCAAGGCAATGCTAATGAAATAATAAAATGATGTAAATTATTGTATTGAGCTATTATCAATAAAGTTTCTTCAACAGGAATACTTGTAAACATAGAAGAAATGTCAAAACTGAAAGTTTTAAATAATAGAAATAAAATGAGCTGATTATTTAATCCTGAATGAAATGTTATCTGCCAATGGGTGTAAGAATTTAGCTAAATGTCAAGGAAAAAATTATGTGGGAAATTTTATACTACACACAAAAGTTTTTAATGATACCTTGGGTTTATGAATTTTAGATAAACTATAAAATTTAGGGTGTAATGATTAACCTTCTCTTGGAGAAATTTTATTTTTATATCCTCATTTATGCTAGAATATTTGATAAGAATTTTTTTTCTAAAAATATCAGACAATCTAATTTAATAATGGTTCTATAAATAACATCCTTTAATAAATTAAAAATTTTATAGTTATAATCTAAACGATTAAATACAACAGTCGAATTACCTTTAATTTCTAGAATGATAACAATGGAGACTTTCTTAAAAAAAGTATGAAGTGCAACAAATTCTCCTTTAAATAAATTAGTTTTCAATGATTTCATATTTTTCAAGACATCACAAACTTTAAATCTAATAAGATTGGCAATGTGTAAGATCTATATATTTTAAAGAAGATTTTAGATTAAGATAATATTCTCAACTGAAATACATTTAGCAGCCAGCACATATTTAAAACTTTTCTCAAACAGAAAAACATTATTTAAAGAAAGTTGACCATTAGTTAAATTTTTCACAACTTGTAAACCAATCGAAGTATGTTTAATAAACTTTTTTTTCTATTTTATTAACAATAAAGCTAGTTTGGTGTTTTTTTGTTTAAAAATTTAAATTATGATGATGTGTCTTCTATGTTTTACAAGAATTCCTATTGAAGAAATTCTATTTATAATAGCTCAATACAATTAGAAAAATATTACCTTAAAAATACATTTTTTATTTATGACTTTTAAAAGTAGAAACAAATTAAAGAACTTTCTATGGACTCTCCATTGTCATCTGTAATTGCTGATCTCTTTATTAATAATTTTAAAAATCAGGTATTACATGCAGCTAATAGGACAGTTTCTATTTGGTTCAAGAATGTGGATAATACATTTGTTATATGATCTCATGGTATTGATTCCTTGACTCCTTTTTATGTGTTTTTAATGGGTAGCACCCTCATATTAAGTTTACTGAAGTTAAAAATAACAAAACACTTTCATTTTTAGATGCCTAAGTGCTAAAAAAATCTGTATGACTCCTTATCAATATCTTTTTATAGAACATTCATACAAACAGATATTTTAATTTTCATCATTTCTGTGAGAAAAAGTATTTTGATGCAAGCATACAGTTTTTCTGATAAAAATCATCTTGCTCAAGAAATACCTCACTAAAAATATTCTATTTTCTAATAGTTACAATAAAAACATCATATATAATGCTTTACATTGCATTGATAGTAAAAATAACTAAGATGATAAAATTGTCAACTCAATTACCTATATAATTATTTGACCTTATATTAAAGGAGTCACTAACAAGATCAGTTGAAAACTATCTAATTTTAATATTAAGACCACCTTCTCCACTAGCAAAAGTTTTGTGTGTTTTTCTGTAAACCTAAAAACATAGTACTTTTGCAAAGTCCATTTTCACAGTGCTTAATAAACTACATGGGTCAATCCAATAGATGAATTAAGTCAGAATTAGGGAGTATAAATTCTTTCAATCATGACTTAAATGCATTCAGTTTTTGCTTCACATTTTTTTAGAAATTGATCACACACCTGACTTCGATAATGCTAAAACATTTATTAATTTGGAAAAGTATAATTTGAGAACCATGAGATATTCTATTGAAATATTTAAAGAATCTGATGGTTTAAATAAATCTGATGATGCACAATGTATTACAGCATTGTGGAGACCACTTATTTTATTTGTCTTCCAAAATCAACTCGAAATGTATTAATTGTAAAACTAAAAAAAATAAAAATTTTGTTAATTTGCCTATTTTTAATAATCAACCATCAAATATATATTAGAATGATTGTTCTTTAGTTCATGCTCGCTCAATCTCATTATTAATTAAGACATAACAGTTCTTCATTAAAAGACCTTAACCTTGATAAGGATGAATTTATTTCATCATTGAATTTAAACAAAATAATACGTGGTTTAACCCAAAAAACTTTATTATTGTGTGTAATTATTAATAATATAGTGATTTACATAATATTGTGGAAGGAACTATTCCTTACACAGCATGATCCCATCAATAATTGTTTTAAAACCAAATGGGTCATTCCAAGAAAATAAATATGTAAATAAAATCAATAAAAAATTGAGATGAAGTAAGGTATACTTTTAACTTTTCAAAAGTTACTAAGCTAACTTACAATGGTTTAATATCATGTTTGAGATTAGTGATGACACTGTCTTTGAGTATGATACTTAAAATTCCACTCGGTAACTTGAAAGTAAATCCTACACTATATTAATTCTTTGCTTGTGTTTATATATGTGTATGTGCTTGTATGTATATAATAATTAAATGTTGTGCTATGGAATATATGTAACAAGAAGATTTCATATTTATAAGGACATCTCTCATCTCAAATTTTGTTATATTGCAAATATACATCATAGGATTGGAATACATGAATATCCACATTTACATTAATAATTGAACATTTGTATATAATCAATAAACCAAGTCATATATTACATGAAATTGCTTTTATAAGCTTGTATTTATAAATATGTAATACAGGGAGCATACCAATAGCTCAAACAAGCTCTTATTCTAGCTTCTCACTGAGGTGATCCAAAAGTTCAAAACCAGTTGGTCTCTGGGGGTAGGAGTATTCTAGATAGAGATTTAAAATATTTTTCTCTTACTGCACTTATCAACAAGAACTTGTTTGAACTATTGATACACTCCCTATATTATATATATATATATGCACCCGAGTTTTTTTTATGTGGATTTTTTAAATGCAACTTTGAAGTTATGCAATTCGTGTTTTTTCTTAATATCTTTTTATGCATTTTTTTTATATGATGAAGAAGTTAATATTTCATTTAAAATTGGGATTTCCTCATTTTATATATGTGCATTAAATTTTGCATACTTTAAATAGCTGTTGGAAAAAGATTTGGCAATAAATTTAGATACGTAGATTTAGAAAAAGGTAATGATACAAAAGTGGAATCTGTTTGTTTCACAGCAAAAATGATTCGAGAAAGTCTTTAACTTTCTAATACTAGCTCTTAAATTCCAGCAAGAGCTAAATAGTTGTATGTCTGGATATCATGAGCTTCATAAACAATTAGTAAATCATTGTCTCAAAGTTTAATCACTGTTTATATTTTTGCCAGAAAACCATTAACACAGCTTGAGACTGAAGTTGGTACTAATTCTGCTGTTTATGTTTTCTCTTGTGATGAATCTGATTTTTTACCAGTTAACAAATGAACCCACATATTATCAAATAGTGATAATGATTAAAATATGTATGAAAAAATGTAAAATAAATTGCACATAAAAATTTATTGTTTTTAATAAAATTAAATAGTTAATAAAAAAAGTAAAAAAACTTTGTCTTGTGTCAATTTTTTTCAAATATTTGAAATTTTTTATTAGTCAAACTTTATTTCCTTATTTTTTTGATGCAAATTTTAAAGTAATTTTATCTTGTGGCTTTGGTTTTATGCAATTTTTGAAAATTACAGAACATGTCCCAATTTTTTTACATTAAGTCTATTTTTGTGCGTTTTTTTTTATGTGGGTTTTTTGTGGAATATATCTACTGCATAAAAAAAACCAGATGTGTGTGTGTATATATATATATAGAACTTCTTCCACTATATAAACAATATAAAAAAACTAACAGAGAATAATGAATAAAATTAATGAATCAAATCAAGTATACTTTCATTATATTAATGTCATAATCATGATCAAAAAAAAACAACAACAATAAAAAAAAGCTACAGTATTTTATCATCAAAAATTTTTTAAAACCCATATTTTGCTCTTGTGTATATTTTATGCAATAAACCTAGCATCTTTAATCATTCATATTTTATCATTTCTTTCTTTACAAATCACTTTGACAATAAAAAACAAACCATATCCAAATATTTTTTTAAGTGTCATAGCATCGGCCAGGACGCAAACCCGCAATCCGGGCAACTGCCTGCTAGTGCAAGGCAGTCACGCTGACCTCTCGACCACCAATGCAAGACATCCAAATATTTTTATGACTATAAAAATACAGACAGTTTTGTTAAATTAGTTTTAGCCATTTTGTACATAAGCAAATGCTATGTCATTCATTCTTGTTCTCAGATTTGCCTTCAATCCACCATAGTACACCTTACTGCATATACAAAATTAGACAAGTCTAATTTATCTATTTATCTTTTCTATATTATGTACACATATTCCAATTTTATTTATAATACTCAGTACATATAATAGCATCATCTATTGTTATCAATGCTATCTTTTCCAAGCCTATACTTAATATTTTTCTAATGCTCACCATATCTACATATATTAGTTGAATTGAACATTTCAGAAGTATAAATTTGCAAATTCTCAGTATTGTCAGATTCAAATTTAGATAAAAAGTTATTTCATTGCAAAATTGTTATCAAACTTGTGAATTAATGTGAGATTGATACTTAAGATCTTCCATTCACACATACTCTAATATCGAATCTTTAACATTCATTTTATAACACAAAAAATTAAAGCCTGCTTTATTTTTAAATCTAAATAACAGATTAATATATGTTAGACTTTCACAATTTTTTTTGCACTCAAATGTACACCTATATTATAGCTAACCCTTCATTGCAACATCCCCAAATATTTCACATATTATGGAAATATTTTTATCTACAATGTAATAAATTATGAGTAGTACATTATTCATACACAGTCAGGAATTTATGTATATAAGTAATAATTCTGAAATATATATATATATATATCAAATAATATAAGTATAATTAAACAATCCACTAGAATAAAACTACAAAATTTTTAAAAAATGCCTATATAAAATTGAAGATTAATATCTTTTTATTCTAGTGGATTGTTAATATATATATATATATATATATATATATATATATATGATGGAATTAAAATCCATTATGTTGCCTTCATAAAATACTTTAATATAAAAATATAAACAAATACTATAGACAACTACATTTGAATTAATAAATAATCAATTTATTTACATCAAATCGATTTTCGTTCAAAATGAATCTTCTCAAGATGTTAGAATAAATCAAAAAGTCACGCGATTTATATTAACGTAGTATACACATTGTTCAAATTAAATTTTAAAAATTATTAAAAAATTTTAATGTTTAACTGATGACTTTCAACTCAGGATTCTTGGTGCAAAATTCAGAAATTTAGCATCCTTTAACCTTAATAATAAAGGCTTCATAAAAATTATGACAAATCAAGGACAGTTTATAAAATTTACCATCAACAATCAGAAGACACTGGTCACACTAAATGTCTGTAGAGTTAAAAGAAATCAGATGGCGTATCTTCAATATAGCAGTTTTCTTAATCTTGTTTATAAAAATCTTTAAATAAATTAAAAGATATTATATCCACTGAATTATACAAAAACTTGCATTTTTCTTTAGTAGATCAAATTCTAAAGTCATTTCCTTCGTTAATATTAATACTTCGATGACGTTCTAATTTAAAACCATTTCTAAATTTGCTTCAACAACTCTACAGACATTTAGTGTGATCTGTGTCTTCTGATTGTTGATGGTAAATTTTATAAACTGTGTCCTTGATTTGTCATAATTTTTATGAAGCCTTTATTATTAAGGTTAAGGGATGTTAAGTTTCTGAATTTTGCACCAAGAATCCTGAGTTGAAAGTCGTCAGTTAAACATTAAAAAATTTTAATAATTTTTAAAATTTAATTTGAACAATAAGTGTATACGATGTTAATATAAATCGCTTGACTTTTTGATTTATTCTAACATCTTGAGAAGATTCATTTTGAACGAAAATCGATTTGATGTAAATAAATTGATTATTTATTAATTCAAATGTAGTTGTCTATAATATTTGTTTATATATGTATAATGATCATTAAAATATTTATATTGAACATTTATATGACTGACTACTTGAATTGGCACTGCTAGGGCTTTGCCTTGAATCAGTCTCTTGTATCTATCTTTGGAGCTATTTTGTTATTTTTATATTCATTTGATGCTAAAAACTGAAATTAAAATAAGTATTAATTTATTAAAAACTGAAAATGTCAATGGTTTACAGTGAAGTACTACAAAGGAATCAACAAAAGTTTTGAACATCACTGATTGATAGATTTTTTGATCTTGGATGTGTAAATAAACTTATATACTTTTTTGATTGTATCAGCAATGAACAAAAAAAACTGTATTTCCATAGTTTATTTTAAAATTTATAATTATTTTTACAAAATATTTATATAGTAAATATTAAAAAAAAATATTTTCATATTTACACTTAGATTTTTTTAATATGTTTTATTTTTAAAAATATTTAAGAAATTTGTAGTATTATTAAAAATAAACTATGATTGTTATGCTTCATCAAACACAGCAGTACTAATTTTTTGTCATATTTTTATAATTATAAATGTGATTTTAAATTTTAGAATTAAATCTCAAAGCTTTATAATGAACTTAAAATAACTTGTTCATATTTTAAAAGAGAAATTCACTCAACAAAGATTTTGTTGATTTATACATTTTATCAGCTTTGCTGTAATTATCCAATAAGATTACAAAAAAATCAAGTCAGATGTCACATGATCTAATTTAATAAGCTTGTATTTACAAATGTTACATATAGAGCTCACAAAATAAGCTCTTAACAAGCTTTGCAGAATATCCCCAATTTCAGACCAGTTTCTGCTACTGGCATCATCAGTGAAGTGCTAGGATATTCAAGCATTAGGATAAGCCCAGGACTTAGCAAATCTGAAATTTTCACACATCTATATGTCTTCCAATCTAGCTAGCTAACTTAAATAGCTATATGGGACTGAACTAAGTTCAGACTCACCATATATTAACAGCTTTAGCAATATAAAATCACCAAAGCCTTAATAGTAAAAAATAAAATCACAAAAAAATCAAGTCAGATGTCACTGACCTAATTTAATAAGCTTGTATTTACAAATATATGGGTTTTTTTTAATTCAACATGAACAT
>JAQFVV010008836.1:0-21649 GCA_028023455.1 Epiperipatus broadwayi | reverse complement strand
AGAATGCAATTTGATAGTTATAATTGCAATTTAAAAGTTATAATTTACTTTGTTAGTCTGCTTTTAGAACAGGTTATGTTTACATGTTTAATGACGCTTGTTTAAACTTCTTTGTATACTAATAATTTTCCTCTCTGTAATCAAGTTGCAATCTTTAGAGTTTATATAAACATATTTGACCATAGATAAAGATGAAATTTCCACATTTATTGATTTAAAGAGGTTGCCTTGACAACAGATTGAGATTGTTGACAGTTAATGATATTGATATAATTTATATATTTAAATTTTAAATACCTATCTAGCTTTGAACATTATTAAGTTTATTATCTAAATAATATATGGTTGAAGTGCAATTTGAAACTTATAATTGACTATTAGTTAGACTGCTTTCAGTACAGGTTAAATTTGCCTGTTTAATAAGATTTATTTAAACTTCTTTGTATTAATAATTTTACTCTCAGTAATCAAGTTGTAATCTTTAATGCCTATATAAACATAATACACCATAGTTAAAGGTGTATTTCTATAAATTGAGGTTGCCTTGACAATAGATTAAGATTGTTAATGATATAGGTATTGTTTAAGTGTTGACTATTTTCATATATATATATATATATATATATATATGTGTGTGTGTGTGTATTCTTATAATTGAATATTTATAAATACAGTAATTAGATATATGTAAAGTATAACTTTAAAAATTTTGACCACTTAGAAGTACTTTTGGCTATCATCATAATCTTTGTCAACTAACACTTTGAAAGGCTAACCTTCCCCCAATTCTGTGATCTTAATGTTTGCTGCCTGTTTGTTAATTAAGTCTTGTTTGTATTTGTATATTAGCATAGCTTCCTTTTATTTTCCTTTTGTTGTTATTTTTTTCAATTTGCAATATTTTTACATTATTATAATTGAAGTTAAAACCATAAATACATGACTTATTATGGTCATAAAAAACAGATGCTGAAACATTATTATTATTATTTCAATTATAAGATTACGTATATTGATTTGAAGAAATACAGACATCAAATTATAATATTATTACATATATATAAACAGTAAAAGCATAAAGCTAAACTAATCAATAAATAATTAAAATAATCCCAAAGTCAAAACTCAAACAGACTAGTCAAAAAATATATAAACTCTAAATCATTACCAGTGGTTTCACTGTTATAAGCAGACTTCTAAAGTGTAAAGAACTACAAAATAACAAAATATTTAAACTACACATTACCCACAATTCCACTTACTTCCCATCCACCCTTAATATTAAAAGAACTTTTAAATAAGTTAATTGCTCCAGAATTATAAATTTTTAATAATGAAGATTCTTTAATTTTTCTTTTTATTTCATTTCTCTCAAAGAAGACAACCATAGCTTCATCAAAATTAATAGTGTGACCTGTATCTTTTACATGAATATATAAAGCAGAACTAAGATATTTATTTCTAAGCCTACTTTTATGTACCTTTATTCTTTCATTTAGGCTCAAGCTACTCTTCCCTATATATACCTTCTTACAAAAACAATGGATAATATACAGTACATAAAAGTAGGGTTAGAAATAAATATCATACTTCTGCCTTATGTATCCATGTAAAAGATATAAGCCACACTATTAATTTTGATCAAGCTAAGGCTGTCTTCATTAAGAGAAATGAAATAAAAAGAAGAATTAAAGAATCTTTATTATTAAAAATGTAGAATTCTGAAGTAATTAACTTGTTTAAAAGTTCTTTTAATATTAAGGGTTGCTGGGATGAAGTAGAATTGTTGGTAATGTGTAGTTTAAATATGTTATTTTGTAGTTCTTTACCCTTGAGAAGTCTGATTGTAGCAGTGAAACCATTGGTAATGATTTAGAGTTTATATATTTTGTGACTAGTCTGGCTGAGTTTTGAATTTGGGGTAATTTTGATTATATACATATAATGAGGTCATCAAAAATAATGTTCTTCATATAAGTCTAAATTATAAAGTTTTTTTTTTAATAATTCATATCACTTAGTTATGTATAAGTAACCATGGTTGAACATTTCTTAGCAGGAATTCTTTCAGCTCTTTATTGTGAAGCTGGTAGGGTTTCACTCAAAGGCATGTGTATTTATTTTTACCAAGGCAAACTAAATTGTCATATATAAGCTGATTTTTTCCCTCTGGCTTATAGTTTTGATTAATGAAAGTTGCTGCACAAATTCTCGCTAGCTCATCATCATATTTGTACCAGTTGTAGTACTAGTCATAACTTCTTTAAAATAGCATTTCAAATTAACAAGTATTGGATCCAAAGTAGACTTCAGCAGTTATTGTTTTTCCTACTTTTTAGACACTAAACGTAAAGTCCAGTTCAAAGAGCTGTAGTAAAGTAAAAAGTTAAGAGCTAAGATAGTGTTCTAAAGAATCACTTATATATGTCCTGATGGACCACTTTGTTTTTCCTAACCTTACATATCTTAATTACATTTGATTAAAATAAAATATTTTATGCACAACAATTATTTATTTAATCAGATTTTTTATTTTGATGTAAAAACTACATTATATCTACCTAATCTTGTTTTTTTTTTTTTTTTACTCTATTGTCTTCAAACACAAAAATGCAAACTTAAGATGAAAATAAATCGTAATTTCTTTACTTTTTTTTTTACTTTAATTAAAAAAAAAATCTAGATGCTTTAATCAAACCTTACTTTTAAGATCTGTTTTTCTTTAATCTATCTTAATCATGTTGTTTTTGAAGTAAATATTCATGCCAACATAAATTCCATCGTACATTCTTTTAAGTATATTTTCCTAATTCTAAATCTTTTAGTTCTGATTATAAAACTAGTTACATTGATTGTTTTATCCCATACTATAAAATATTATTTAATTTTTTTGTTAAAATTTAAACCTTTCACATTTTAATAATTACATCATTATTTTTAAATATTTATTATAAAATATTATTTTTAATAACCCTTCAATAAAAAAATTACAATGCTACCTTTTATTATTTAGACTTACAAGACCACATGCGCGACCATGAAATAGATATAACATCTATTCAATATATAAAATTACAGGTTAATTAACTAAATGCATCAGATCTTAGAACAATTGAATGATTTAATTTTTTTTAGTTTTTATAAATATGACTAGAATTTTTCTTACTTTCCTCTCAAAAATTAAAAAAGATAAATCTTTTGAAAACCAAGGCATAGCAAAATGTTTTTAGATAGTTAATTAGAATTTACAATTAATCATTTTAAAAACATCATTTAAAAAGGCATTCTATTGGTTTTAATTGCATCAAAGTTTTTTCGTTGTTATGCAATTGTTTCTATAAACAGATGTTGGGGGAGTCCAATTTCTTTGTTTATTGTGTAGGTAGTTGATTGAGATTTTAAATTAAGAATGCATTTTTTGCTTTAGTTTCTTTGTCAACAATCAAAGTTTTATTTAAAGTGATTATTTTTTAAAAAAACTGCTTTCTCTCTTAAATGTAATATGATTAAAGAAGTACTAATTAACAATAAAACTATTTGCCAATAACAGTATAGTAGAATATAGCCTGACAGTAAGGTATATTGTTGTATAAACTACTCTTGCTTTGTTGTCAGCAATTTTATTCTTTTCAGAAAAGGAAAAAAAAACTTAAATCACTCCAAGCAATGAGAATCAGATTATGACCTTCTGCGAAAAAGTAGTTTCTCAATTATTTAGAATCAAATCTGCAGAGAATTTTGTTCACACTTTCCTCAATTTAGTATCAAATGTGTAAGATATAAATAATGAATACGGCAAATAATAGAGATTTCTTGTATATAAAATGCAATATTTTTTAAAAAGATTGTCGCTATATATATAATACTTCTATTAATGTACTTTCATAAATATTAATTACACTGTAAATATTTAATTAGAATTTAATCTACAAGTATCAAGCTTCTTACACTCATAACTTTGATATCCCCTTTGCTAAATACACTAATGATGATTAAGCTAGAGTTTATTATATCATTTCTAGCCCAGGTATAAACTTTAACCTCAGTTAAAAAATTAATATATCTTTTTTTATAAAACACAATTACATAGTATCGTTATTCTAACTTCACCCCTCTTTTTTCCATGTATAATATCTTCTTAGATACCTTTAAAACTTAGATTTCATTATATATTTTGAAGCTTATGAATAAAGACATTCAAAAATAGAAAAGATTATCAAGATGTACTTCATGCTAAAGCAGTATTCTTCACATAGCTGGATCACAATCTCTTATACATTTCTTCATCACTTGTTCAGAATTTAGGTGCTGATATAGTACGCGCTCGGCGGCCATTTTGAATTTGGAAACACCCAAAAACACTGCTGGCACATGCAAGCGATAAATGTCATCGACTAGAAACACTCATTTTTCAAAAACGTAAAATGCCTGAGGCACTGTAATTAAAAAAAGGTGGTGGGGAGGGACTACACTTAAAAAAATGGCGGGAAAACGTCACATTAAATAGTCTAAGGTGCTATTACCCAAAAAAAGGGCGGGAAAAGAAAAAGAAGTGAAAATTAAAAAATACTTTAAAATAAACCAAAAACGCTAATTTATATATATATATAGTCATAATCAAACATTGCAATATTTACAAAAATCCGTTAAAATATAGCAATCACTAGAAAAATAATATAATGCTATAAATCAAACCTTACTTTAAAATAAACCAAAAACGCTAATTTATATATATAGTCATAATCAAACATTGCAATATTTACAAAAATCCGTTAAAATATAGCCACCACTAGAAAAAATCAAACATTACTTTGAATAAACCAAAAACGCCAATTTATATATATAATCATAATCAAACATTACTTTAAAATAAACCAGAAAACGCTAATATATATAGTCATGATAATCAAATATTGCAATCGTAAATCTCAAAAGATTAACCCTATGTTAAAGCATTTTTTAAAAAAAAAAATCGTAAATGGTATTTACCAAAACACGTTAAAATATAGCGATCATTAGAAAAATAATAAATGCTATTTTAAAAATATCAGTCCGGTCTATCAACGCTATATACTAAATCAGTATTATAATTTTAAAAAACAATATTTAAAAACTATAATGCTATAAATCAAACATTGAGTTGTAGCATTACATTGAATAGCCAAAGGTTATACTATGGAAAAAAAAGGGCGGGAAAAGAAAAAAAAGAGATGAAAATTAAAAAATACTTTAAAATAAACCAAAAACGCTAATTTATATTTATAGTCATAATCAAACATTGCAATATTTACAAAAATCCGTTAAAATATAGCCACCACTAGAAAAAATCAAACATTACTTTGAAATAAACCAAAAATGCCAATTTATATATATAATCATAATCAAACATTACTTTAAAATAAATCAGAAAACGCTAATATATATAGTCATGATAATCAAATATTGCAATCATAAATCTCAAAAGATTAACCCTATGTTAAAGCATTTTTTTTAAAAAAAAAATCGTAAATGGTATTTACAAAAACACGTTAAAATATAGCGATCATTAGAAAAATAATAAATGCTATTTTAAAAATATCAGTCCAGTCTATCAACGCTATATACTAAATCAGTATTATAATTTTAAAAAACAATATTTAAAAACTATAATGCTGTAAATCAAACATTGAGTTGTAGGCGTCACATTGAATAGCCAAAGCTTATACTATGGAAAAAAAAGGGCGGGAAAAGTAAAAAAGAGATGAAAATTAAAAAATACTTTAAAATAAACCAAAAACGCTAATTTATATATATATATAGTCATAATCAAACATTGCAATAGCATTTATTTAAATAATTTTTTACTAATATTTTAATAATTTAAAAAAAATTACCAGCTCTCGATCGGATGGATGGTCGTCCGCTCAGGCTAAATTTGGTTCTTTCTAGATCTCTTCATTACTGCAATACCACAAAACATCAAATTATACTTTTAAGATTTAGGTTTATTATTTTAAAGAAGACACCAGTAAAATTAATTTATTCAGGAAATATCGCAGCTTGATATGGCCTCTTTCAAATTTATTTTTAAAACTGTCTACTTGGGTCGGTATGTATGACGTAAGATAATTTCCAAGAATTATAGTTCGGGATGGGGGCTTTGTCTTACTAAGATAAAAGAAAGTGTTAAGTTAGACTTTCAAATTTAAAAAAACAACAACTGTAAAACAGTTCTAATGGACTTTTATGCCTCAAGCCTAACTAGTCATGAAATGCAAAAGAGGGTTAAAATTTATTATAAAAAAATTGGGGTTTTGGTTATAATAAATTAATGATTTCAAAATATAATCGCACTGTAACATATTATACATCACAACTTGTACTCATATATATATATATATGTGCCGATACATGTATTACTTGTAAGATTTTAGTTTTAACACTTCTTATTGTTGCTAATTCTGTCTATCATTCCGTTTCACCTTCTATGTATCATAGTAGGCCTGTTTGTCAAATTCAAACCCATCCCAGACCACGTGTATAATCCTATAATAATGTACTTTGATGTATAATAACGTATGTTTACATGTATGTAAGACATCTAATATATAAATATATTTATTTATATATTAGATGTGCGCACATATTATACATCAAAATACATTATTATAAGATTATATACATAACGATGTTAGGCTTGAAGCATAAAAGTCCATTAGCTGGTTTACAGTTGTTGTTTTTTTTTAAATTTGAAAGTTTAACTTAACACTTTCTTTTATCTTAATAAGACAAAGGCCCAATCCGAACTATAATTCTTGGAAATTATCTTACGTCATAGATACCTTGTGTCAGACCCAAGTACACAGTTTTAAAAATAAATTTGAAAGAGGCCATATCAAGCTGCGATATTTCCTGAATAAATTAATTTTACTGGTGTCTTCTTTAAAATAATAAACCTAAATCTTAAAAGTATAATTTGATGTTTTGTGGTATTGCAGTAATGAAGAGATCTAGAAAGAACCAAATTTAGCCTGAGCGGACGACCATCCATTCGATCGAGAGCTGGTAATTTTTTTTAAATTATTAAAATATTAGTAAAAAATTATTTAAATAAATGCTATTGCAATGTTTGATTATGACTATATATATATATAAATTAGCGTTTTTTGGTTTATTTTAAAGTATTTTTTAATTTTCATCTCTTTTTCTTTTCCCGCTCTTTTTTTTCCATAGTATAACCTTTGGCTATTCAATGTAATGCTACAACTCAATGTTTGATTTATAGCATTATAGTTTTTAAATGTTTTTTAAAATTATAATACTGATTTAGTATATAGCGTTGATAGACCGGACTGATATTTTTAAAATAGCATTTATTATTTTTCTAATGATCGCTATATTTTAACGTGTTTTTGTAAATACCATTTACGATTTTTTTTTTAAAAAAAATGCTTTAACATAGGGTTAATCTTTTGAGATTTACGATTGCAATATTTGATTATCATGACTATATATATTAGCGTTTTCTGGTTTATTTTAAAGTAATGTTTGATTATGATTATATATATAAATTGGCGTTTTTGGTTTATTTCAAAGTAATGTTTGATTTTTTCTAGTGGTGGCTATATTTTAACGGATTTTTGTAAATATTGCAATGTTTGATTATGACTATATATATAAATTAGCGTTTTTGGTTTATTTTAAAGTATTTTTTAATTTTCATCTCTTTTTCTTTTCCCGCCCTTTTTTTTCCATAGTATAACCTTTGGCTATTCAATGTAACGCTACAACTCAATGTTTGATTTATAGCATTATAGTTTTTAAATATTGTTTTTTAAAATTATAATACTGATTTAGTATATAGCGTTGATAGACCGGACTGATATTTTTAAAATAGCATTTATTATTTTTCTAATGATCGCTATATTTTAACGTGTTTTGGTAAATACCATTTACGATTTTTTTTTTTTTAAAAATGCTTTAACATAGGGTTAATCTTTTGAGATTTACGATTGCAATATTTGATTATCATGACTATATATATTAGCGTTTTCTGGTTTATTTTAAAGTAATGTTTGATTATGATTATATATATAAATTGGCGTTTTTGGTTTATTCAAAGTAATGTTTGATTTTTTCTAGTGGTGGCTATATTTTAACGGATTTTTGTAAATATTGCAATGTTTGATTATGACTATATATATAAATTAGCGTTTTTGGTTTATTTTAAAGTAAGGTTTGATTTATAGCATTATATTATTTTTCTAGTGATCGCTATATTTTAACGGATTTTTGTAAATATTGCAATGTTTGATTATGACTATATATATATAAATTAGCGTTTTTGGTTTATTTTAAAGTATTTTTTAATTTTCACTTCTTTTTCTTTTCCCGCCCTTTTTTTGGGTAATAGCACCTTAGGCTATTTAATGTGACGTTTTCCCGCCATTTTTTTAAGTGTAGTCCCTCCCCACCACCTTTTTTTAATTGCAGTGCCTCAGGCGTTTTACGTTTTTGAAAAATGAGTGTTTCTAGTCGATGACATTTATCGCTTGCATGTTCCAGCAGTGTTTTTGGGTGTTTCCAAATTCAAAATGGCCACCGAGCGCGTACTATATCAGCACCAGAATTTATCAATATCAAATTACAACAATTTAGTCTACAAATGTCAAGCTTCCTGCATTCACATCTTTAACACCATTTACTTTAAATAAAAATATCAATGATTATTATGAATATTTATTAGACTAGAGATTATTGTTTTATATTTAGCCCATAAGTAATTTAATATTGATAAATACTAAATAAATAATAAAGGCACTATTATAATCTGAGTCACATGATGAGTGCTAATTCAGCAGAAAATACATTAGGACATTATTAAACTTTTTAGATGTCTTTATTTAGCCTTGCAAGCAAGCAGTTGCTTGCAGACAGTTGTTGCTGTTTAGCCTCCCGGCTGATGCTACGACATGGGAAAATAAAGAATGTGTAATTGAGTGAAAGTTTTTGGTATATATAAAAACAAATGCTTTATTTACATAGATGGATTTTTATTAATTGTATACATATATTATAAAAAAATTATTAGTTAAAAGTTTAAAATTAAAAGAAAAATGTGTAATTGCACAGTGTAGGAATCCCAATATTTATATATTCAGTAAACAACAAGTAAAAAAACTAATATGAACTCCATGTATAAAAATATTGAGTCAGGAGTTTAAATTATAAAACATAATATTAAAAAAACAACAACATAAAAACACAAAATATTATTTAATATAAAATAATCAATGATCTCAATATTTGTTAAAAGTCAAATAAATAAAGTTAATTAGATTCAAAGAACTTTCTTGCATAAACAAATTAAATAATTTGGAATTATCAAAACCAAACTACTTCTGACTGGAAGTTTTAAGAAAATTTGTATTGTTATTTGATATTTATAGATAATTATGTATTTGCAACAGAAAATCTAAGCTAGATCTACAATGATATAAATCAAGAATTGCTTTACATAAATATAAATGAATAACACCTAGTAAACTATAAGTCCCATAAATATCTAACAGATATACCATTGAAATTTGCCAAAAATAACATATTGTATAATTCTGTAAAAGAAACAGTTTCTCTAAGCAGAGATATTAAATAAGCTTTGATAACAAAAAATATAAATAATAATTAAAACTAATCAAAATAAAGATAATAAATTGTAGAACAATTATTATTTTACATAAATGAGATAAAACAATGTTAACATGATATAATCAGGATAATTTAGAATCAAAAATATATCTAAATAACAATGATTATTAGTAGATAAAATATTATCATAAGTATAAGTTCTATTGTGATACAAAAAAATATTTATTACAAAGAGTGATGTCAAAAGAATATGGAACAAACTTATAAGAAAAATGTCTCACTTGTTTTATTCAAATTTACTAATAAACAATTAAAAGCTATCCATCTGATAATAAAAAATAAATAATCATTAATTATTTTTTTCAAGATAAGTATCTGCAAAACCAAAAATCTTTGATTCTAAATATAGTATAAATATGTAATACATATAATTTAAAAATAAAACAGGACCCTGGACAAAATATTGTGGTACATGGCAATTAAAGAACTACTAACACCAGAAATATTTGTTGCCCAATTCCTATCTTGTCAACAAGCAAGAAGATTATGAAGCCATATAAATATAGATATTTAGGCAAGATTTTAAGAGATATAGAATCAAATACTTTAAATAAGTCTTGGTATATAGCAACAGTTTTCAAATAATTATTTAGGGATGATATCAGATTATGCACATGACTATAAAAAGCATCAAACTGCTACTACCAAAAACAAAACTATGCGGATGCTCAGACAATATGTTAATTTTAAATAAAAATGACATATTTTCTCTTTAACCAACATTTCTAACAGTTTAGAAATCCCAGAAATTATCCTATCAGTCTTCTGTTAAAAAAAGACAATAATACAATCAATCAAACACATAGAAAATGATCCAACTCTTAAGAAAAGATTAAATAAATAAACAAAAATAGATATAAAGTAGATTTATTTTCTTTAACATTCTTTAGTGTTAAGTTACTTAATCTGGTTAAACAATGAATATTTAAACAATCAATGTCATACAAGGAGCTGAAAATCATTAAGTTTATATATAAAAAGAAATTAAGACAAATCTTGTATTCTACATTATGTATTGGCATTTATGAAAGAAAAGAAACTTAACAAATCAATTAATATTTTTTATTATTTTGACCTTCCAATAATTTACTATTGTGTTTTATGAAATTAATTTGGCTTGACAAAGGTTTTTTTTTTATTATTAAAGAATTAATCAATTTCTATTTTAAAGAATTATTTTTATCCATAATTTTTTCCAATAATACTGAAATTTTAATTTCCTAATATAAATATATTATTGTAATAATTTTAAACTTTCTTTATCTACTTAATATATACTATGTCAATAATAATAAAACTGGAATTAGTTTATTATCTATTATATTAATGAAGTCATAGGTTTAGTCTGTGGTTTGTGTGGTGCTGAGACTTGGATACTTTCATCTATTGATATCAAAGCTTGGACTAAAGAAGAATAGATGCAATTAATTGAATGGAGAAAAAATCAGATACTGAAATTCTAAAAAAATCTTGCAAGGTCAAACAACTACATTAGATGAGACATCTTTTGAGATGCAGTGGTGTAAAAAAAGATATGATAGAAGAAAAAAGTAAATAGTAAATGCTCAAAAAACAAACTAATGTCTCATTTTTGTTAATTAGTTATGTATGTTTAGGATTATGTTAGTCTGAAAAAAGTCGCTAAAGATAAATTCACATGGCATCTATACACATGCACACATTTATATATATATATACACACAAATTAATATTTTTTAACAAATTATATAAATATGTGGATATATCCATTATATTTTATTATAGAAAATTCACAGTCAGATAATAATAGACAGTGTCCAATGATAATAGTAAACTGTGAATAGTTTTGGCATTCAAAAAGGGAATCCAAAATGTAGTTATTCCATTCTTTCTTTATAATAAATACCATGTTATTTGGGTGTATCTTTCTTATTGCTTTGCCAAATCCATATAATATTAATATCATTTATTTTCTTTATTACTTTTACAATGCTTTATATAATTATAACCACCACTATAGTGGGTTATAATTATATAAAGCATTGTAAAAGTAATATTTGGGCTTGCTATTGTAACGAAATAGCGTTACATGGGAGTTGAACCCAGGCATATGAGGTTATATTAAACTATAATCAATTGACGAAATAAATGACAGGAACAAAACTTTTAAAAAGCGGTCTTGCTTTAATAATAAACGAGAAACAGCCGTTTCTAAAGCAGATCGCAGCTATATAAGAGTACCTGTCATATTTATTGAAATAAAAAAAAGTAAAAGAGTTTTTTTATTATTTTGTGTTTGTTTGTTAAGAATAAATCTATAATCATTAGTTGTAGTTTTTTTTTTTGCATTTTTAATTAAATAAAGAGAGAGGAATGATTGAACGCAAGTTTAACTTTTTATTAAATCATTTGAATCATTTTGAACAAAAGGGGAAAATAAATAAATTAATTTGCAATATGTTCTGAAATTCCAAGCGATCTAAAATTATTTTAAATAGGGGCAATTAGTAAATGTAAAATTAGAGAAATTGAAACAATAGGCAGGATATGTGCTGGTACGCCTAGATAAAATAAGCCAAATTTAGAAACAGAGGTGAGAAAAAGTGTACACTGCTATTGTACAACTCAGACTTCTGTCTCCAGCGAAACAATACCTGAAAAAAAATGGTTAAATTCCAAAGTGGTGTAAACGATCCCAGAAACCACGGAATTAAGTTGACACTCGATGGACTTATAAGATGAAAAGACTCACAGGTGCATGGGAGTGATTGGGTAAGAAAAATTCAAGGTGTGAGGGCGGAAAGGAAGAGATCAAAAAGGCTGGACAGCGCTTTCCAGGGATGATTAGACTATTATTACTAGAGATTATTGATAATTAGTAGATGATTGAAATTTAACGGAGATGCGTTGCTGAACATAAAATTCGCGGCTTGACCGCCGGACCTCCGCGTCCAGCTCCGCTGATTGCTAATAGGATGCTCGTAACACCGGAAAAACTTCACATAAGGACCACACACGCTTCTGAGACCTTGCAAATTGCCGGAATGCTTCGTTAAAGAAGAAACCATCGCTCAGGATCCCATTACAGTCTTTCTACGTTCCACAGGTAGCTATCTTTAAATTGTCGTATTCACTTTTGCACCAAAATAAAATAACTTTAATAACCAGAATTATTAAAAAACGTTAAGCTAAAATGATAAAGTTACTCTTGACCATTAATGAACGATTCGAGAATCTAACCAAATAAGTTTGCCTACAAATTAACATTCTTTAAAATATGTGCGAAGTCACCTTGAAATCTATATTTAATTATCTCGGCTTGCCGATCATATACCTGCATTAATTGTTAGTAAACAGATTAAATAAAACATTTATTTAACTAGTATTTTTTGTTATTAATTGCTTGGAATTTCAACATAAATTTATATAATAGGAATGAGTGCTATAGCGATCAAATTTGTTTGTATATGGATGAATGCATTTGATATTTTTGGTGTTGGGATTTGATTTTATTTGTGCTTATGTTTGTTATGCTCTCTTAGATTAAATTAAGTTTGATTAATTTGTTCTGTGGGATGTAGGGCGGGCCCTCATATAATAAGTAATTGATCGTGAGTGAAAGATCACAGATACGATGTAATTTGAAGGGTAATTTTGACTGTGTTCGTTTCTTGCTTCCAACTGGAGTGATGCACGGGCATGTTTTGTGATATAGTTGAGTGAGCTTATGCACATACGTGGCGGACTCTTATAAAAGTTCTCCTGGCGCCTATTACTTGGATTCAATCCGAATTTACGTATAAAATAAATAAAGCGTACGTGTATATGTGTTTGAAATTATCTTCACAGAACATTATGTAATCCCCCGGATGCAAGAACACAGCAGATTCATAATAGTGACGTTATTGAGTGAGCGGTAGCGTGCTCACGAACACCGGGCGGGTACATTTTTGGCGCGTCAACGTGGCCCGAAACTATTGTTTCCGTGGTGGGACCGACGTGGATAAAGCTGACGTTTCTAACAACGAAAGCAAATCTAAAAGAGAGGGCGCTCGAAATTACAGAATAAATTATCTATTAAAGCGGGGGGAAATTTTCGGAATCACGATAAAATAAAATCATTAAACATTGCTTAAGGGAGTGGGAAAGGGATTTAGTTCTCTTATTAGCACTAAAATAATCAAGCGTCCGAATATACTTAATAGTTGTAGAAGGCTGTGGAATAGCGGGATTCTGTGGAAGAAAGATCGTATAGTAAAAGGAAGCAAATTAATAAATTAATTTCTATGTTAAAATAAAATATAAAAAAAAGTATATACATCGTGAAAAGACGCATTTATATTCTAGAACAAAGGAAGTACTGTAACTGGGATCTTGTTAGGAGTTTTGTGTCTTACTTAAAAAAGGAGAAGGGGGCTAAAGAAAGAGGTCAACATAGCGTATATGTATAAGGATGCATATAACCATATAATAGAGATAGCCGCACATATAATCGATAGCTGCTGAATAGAAATGGAGGGAACAGAGGGACCTGGGATAGTATGAGCGATAGAAACCAAATTGGAGGAAGGACAGGAGCTGTGGGAATTTTGAAGGGCAAGGAGCATCTAAGGATAGGATAAGACAGTCAGTGGGACCTGCGGAGTAGTAGGTATCGAGCCGCGTATTATTATAATTAATCACAAATTGGGCATCAAACAGAATGGAGGGAAAGTGGATTAAACTCGAACAGTTCGAAGGGAAGGCAGACGAAAGCACATGTCGACATGTGAAAAGTCTGAAGAGGTTGTTCTCATGCGGGCAGTTTAGCGAAGAATCGAAGATAGCAATTGCATGCAGCCACATCCAAGAGGAAGGAATGAAATGGTGGGAGGCGATGAAAGAGAAACCGGAAACATTCGAAGAATACCAAAGAGCCATAATGGGAAGATATTGGGGACTAGCCCAACAAGAAAGGGAAAAGTGGGCAATCGAACAAAGCAAAAGGGATGAGGATGAGACGTACAGTACTTTCATACAGCGACAGATGGCGAGATTAAGAAAAATAAACGAATACCAAGTACCGGAAGAGCGGAAAATTAGGATAGCAGGGCGCAACCTGCCCAGGGAGATCAGGCGAATTATTGAGGGGGAAACTGAAATAAAACGAATATTGGAGGTGTTGGTTGCGGCCGAAAATGATGACTACTTTGTCAAAGAAGGGAATGATGAAATTAGGATAGCTAAAATAACACAGGATGAAAGGGGGGAAGGGCCTCGGGGAAAACAAGAGTGCCCAAAGATTGAGGTATCAATCCAAGGGGTTCATGCCAGGGCGCTGCTGGATACAGGGAGTCAGGTGACTGTAATGGCTCAGGAAACCTTCGACAGGATTGCCCAAGGGCCAACAGAAATGAAAATCCTACCGTTGAAAGGGACCCAGATCATACTGGCCAATGGGAAAAGAGCAAAGATACAGACCAAACAGGTGTGGGCGAACATAGTTATCGCAGGGCAGGAATTCATCCAGATTGTGCTAATACTTGAGGGGCTGATACATGACTTGGTGTTAGGGTCTGACTTCATGAGGATGGCAAAATGTAGCATCGATTACGGGACCGGACAAGCAAGAATTGGGAGTCACTGTGCCCTTTGTGGGAACCATGAATAGAGAGCCAGAAGGGCAGAAGAAACTGCAGTGCATCATGGTAAAGGAGGTGATCGAGAAAAGAGTTGATGAAATGACGGGACCAAGTAAAGGGCAAAGAGAGAAGATTCAAGGAATACTGGAGACCTACGAGAGTGTTTTCTCGGACAAGCCGGGAGTAATCAATGGGTACGAACACTGGATCCGGTTGAACACCAACAACCCATATCAAATGAGAACGTATCCAATACCTTTTCAATACCAGAAGATCGAAACTCAGCTGGAGCAGATGATAGAGTGGGGGGTTATTTCAAAGTGTACCTCACCATACAACAACCCAATCTTAGCCGTAAAAAAGGTGACGGATCGATCTGATTGTGCCTCGATGCGAAGCAACTGAACAAGGTGACAATTCCGGATACAAACGCTCCACCCATCATGAGCGAACTGATGACTAGATTTCAGAACAAGAGAATTTTTTCCACTGTGGATTTGACAAATAGTTACTGGCAAATGAGCCTCCATCTGGATGATCGGAAATCCACTGCATTCAAATATAACGGACGGGCGTACCAGTTCAATCGCGTGCCTTTCGAATTAAGGAATAGTGGGGCAGGTTTAGTGCAGTGCATGGACCAAACCCTATCAGATGAAGTCAAGAAATTTGTCACCATGTACGTAGATGATATCATTATAGCATCTGGAGACATAGAGGAGCATTGTCAGCACTTAGAAATGTTGCTCCATGAATGTGAACAGAAGGGAATAAAAATAAACCTAAAGAAAAGCCACTTTGTGACCCAGGAAGTTAAGTTCTTGGGACACATCATAAGCCAGAATGGGATACGGCCGAACCCCGAGAAGATTCAGGCCATCCAAGAATTTCCAGTTCCGAAAAAGAGAAAAGATATCAAAGCATTCCTCGGGATGTGCATGTTCTACAACAAATTTTATGATAACTTCTCCCACAATATGGAACCCTTACTACAATTATTAAGAAAGGAGCAAGTGTGGGTTTGGGATGAGAAAAGAGAACAGAGCTTCCAGAGGGTGAAAGAAGGATTTTTAAAACAGACCATGTTAGCGTACCCGGACTTCGATCAGACCTTTTGGGTACAGACCGACAATAGCGACATCGGGTTAGGAGCAACTTTGTACCAAAAGGGACTGGAGGGTGAACAAAGGGTGTTGGCCTTCATCAGCTGACTACTCAAGGACCCCAAACGGAGATGCACGGTCACAGAATGGGAACCCTCGCCATAGTATGAGCTTTCAAAAAATTCAGACAATACCTGGTCGGATCCAAAGTGAAAGTAATCACCGACCATCGGAGCCTCGAATTCCTTAATAAAAGTTTTTTGACAAACAATAGATTAGAGAGGTGGAGCCTAGCCCTGCAGGAGTTCCAGTACGAAGTGGAATATTGCAAAAGGAAGGATAATGTGGTTGCGGACGCGCTGAGCCGTTACCCTGTGGGACAACAGCCAAATGTTGAGGCTGAGGAATTTGCATACATTGCCGCTACTACCCGGTGAAGCAAAGAGGGTGAGGTATGTGCGAGGACAAAACCATTAAACCGATCAAATGAAGGATCGCAGATACCGATTATCGTCCAGGAGCCAAACCACACTTTGGCTATTGATTACTATGGCCCGTTGCCAATGTTTGGGGGGAAGAGATATTTACTGGTTACTTACGATTTGTGCTCCAAAATGGTCGCGGCGTACCCTATGGCCCGGGCAAATGCGAACCAGACCGTCAAACTGTTGGAAACCAAACAGTTTCCCATCATCGGGAAGCCTAAGTGCATTTTATCAGATCATGGTACGCCCTTTGTATCAAAGATGTGGAGACAATGGGTGAACCGAATTGGTGTCAAACATCATATGACGTCTATCCGGAATCCGCAAAGCAACCCATGCGAGCGGGTGATGCGTGAGTTGGGGCAGCTATTTCATGTGTATACTGCGGGAGATCATCGGAAATGGATTCGGGAAATTCCCCGGATCGTTGATATGATCAATACCTCAAAAAATGAGTCCACTGGGCTTGAACCAAGTCGACTTCATTACGGACGACCGATACCGTATCCGTACGATGATAGACCTGTGATCCGGACAGAGAGAGTGGACCGGAAACATGATAACCAGGTAGCATTACGGAGATTAGAACATATGGGGGAAAAGCGAAGGCAGACCGATAGGCCAATCCAAAACACCTTCACTGTGGGAGACAGAGTTATGGTAAGATCAAATCCTGTCAGTCGGCCAGACCAGAACATATTTAAGAAATTCCTTGACCTCTACGATGGCCCCTACGAGATCGTCAGGGCATACAGGAATAATGCCTTTGTACTGGCACGAGGAAAAATGATTAAGGGGACTTTCAATGCAAGGGCACTGAAGAGGGCCGAATAACTTGGCTCCTACTCAGAGCTAAAACCCGCAACTGCGGATTTTACTCTACACCGGGCGGGGAGATATGTAACGGAATAGCGTTACATGGGAGTTGAACCCAGGCATATGAGGTTATATTAAACTATAATCAATTGACGAAATAAATGACAGGAACAAAACTTTTAAAAAGCGGTCTTGCTTTAATAATAAACGAGGAACAGCTGTTTCTAAAGCAGATCGCAGCTATATAAGAGTACCTGCCATATTTATTGAAATAAAAAAAAGTAAAAGAGTTTTTTTTATTATTTTGTGTTTGTTTGTTAAGAATAAATCTATAATCATTAGTTGTAGTTTTTTTTTTGCATTTTTAATTAAATAAAGAGAGAGGAATGATTGAACGCAAGTTTAACTTTTTATTAAATCATTTGAATCATTTTGAACAAAAGGGGAAAATGAATAAATTAATTTGCAATATGTTCTGAAATTCCAAGCGATCTAAAATTATTTTAAATAGGGGCAATTAGTAAATGTAAAATTAGAGAAATTGAAACAATAGGCAGGATATGTGCTGGTACGCCTAGATAAAATAAGCCAAATTTAGAAACAGAGGTGAGAAAAAGTGTACACTGCTATTGTACAACTCAGACTTCTGTCTCCAGCGAAACAATACCTGAAAAAAAATGGTTAAATTCCAAAGTGGTGTAAACGATCCCAGTAACCACAGAATTAAGTTGACACTCGATGGACTTATAAGATGAAGGGACTCACAGGTGCATGGGAGTGATTGGGTAAGAAAAATTCAAGGTGTGAGGGCGGGAAGGAAGAGATCAAAAAGGCTGGACAGCGCTTTCCAAGATGATTAGACTATTATTACTAGAGATTATTGATTATTAGTAGACGATTGAAATCTAACGGAGATGCGTTGCTGAACATAAAATTCGCAGCTTGACCGCCGGACCTCCGCGTCCAGCTCCGCTGATTGCCAATAGGATGCTTGTAACACCGGAGAAACTTCACATAAGGACCACACATGCTTCTGAGACCTTGCAAATTGCCGGAATGCTTCGTTAAAGAAGAAACCATCACTCAGGATCCCATTACAGTCTTTCTACGTTCCACAGGTAGCTATCTTTAAATTGTCATATTCACTTTTGCACCAAAATAAAATAACTTTAATAAGCAGAATTATTAAAAAACGTTAAGCTAAAATGATAAAGTTACTCTTGACCATTAATGAACGATTCGAGAATCTAACCAAATAAGTTTGCCTACAAATTAACATTCTTTAAAACATGTGCGAAGTCACCTTGAAATCTATATTTAATTATCTCGGCTTGCCGATCATATACCTGCATTAATTGTTAGTAAATAGATTAAATAAAACATTTATTTAACTAGTATTTTTTGTTATTAATTGCTTGGAATTTCAACATAAATTTATATAATAGGAATGAGTGCTATAGCGATCAAATTTGTTTGTATATGGATGAATGCATTTGATATTTTTGGTGTTGGGATTTTATTTTATTTATGCTTATGTTTGTTATGTTCTCTTAGATTAAATTAAGTTTGATTAATTTGTTCTGTGGGATGTAGGGCGGGCCCTCATAAAATAAGTAATTGATCGTGAGTGAAAGATCACAGATACGATGTAATTTGAAGGGTAATATTGGCTGTGTTCGTTTCTTGCTTCCGACTGGAGTGATGCACGGGCATGTTTTGTGATATAGTTGAGTGAGCTTATGCACATATGTGGCGGACTCTTATAAAAGTTCTCCTGGCGCCTATTACTTGGATTCAATCCGAATTTACGTATAAAATAAATAAAGCGTATGTGTATATGTGTTTGAAATTATCTTCACAGAACATTATGTAATCCCCCGGATGCAAGAACACAGCAGATTCGTAATAGTGACGTTATTGAATGAGCGGGAGCGCGCTCACGCACACCGGGTGGGTACACTATATTTCAGTTTTTGTAGTAATGTATATGTACACTTTTTAAATCAATTGTCTGTTCATCTTTTCTTTTAATATATATCAGGGAAATTTTTCTTTGAAAGCAGACACACAGATAATATATACAGAGAGAATTAATATGTGTATTATTTCTATTATCATTATTTATTGATCTTATTTTATACATAAAATATTAATAATAGTTCTAATATGGCTTATATTATATGTCTGGCAATATTTAATGCAGCATTAAAGTATCAGACTCTGGAGTAAATGATTTTCAGATCAAATCCATTTCTGGAATTTCCAATGCTTGAACTTGTAAATTTCTGAACAATTCTTCCAAAACATAAACTTGTGGTTAAGACCTGTAAAGGTCCCTACTATCGCATTTTTATGCACACATTCTTGAGATTACAGCCTTAGTAGATATTACTTATTATATTACAGAACTTAACTCTTTGAATCTTTAGCATTTTATCTAATTAGTACAGTTTTATTCAGTGATTCAATAATGGTAAATGAAAAAAACAACAACCATTAAATAGCCATGCAGAATAGATGTTTTTTCAACAGCCTAACTTAAAAAACTACTAAACAGAAATATGATTTGTGCTAAAGATGCATAAACACACAAAGCTGACTTTTTAAAATTCTTTATGTATTAAAACAATGATGCAAGTGTGGCTGAGCACTTTCAAGGGACGCAGCCCTCATAGTCATAGCCATATTGTAACTAACGAAACTAGTAATGCAAATTTATGCAAATGAATTTATGTATTCCATTTCTTGGATATATTGTAGCATGTGGCTTTTCTGTTGATCTCTTGAAAGTGCTCAGCCACACTTGCTTCATTGTTTTAATATATAAAGAATTTTAAAGTCAGCTTTGTGTGCTTATACGACTTTAGCGCAAATCATACTTATATAATAATTAACCACAAAGTTTAAACATCTCTCTTATTAAACAGAAGTAGAGGAATATCTAAATTACCTATGAGTTAACTACTTGAAAAAAAAAATTAAGTCTGATTGCAACGTGAAAAACTTTCAAGTTTATACAGCTGTAATTCAAACTTAGATTGTAGTCACAACACCCAAATATATTACCATTAAGCTGTTAGCTACTAAATATACATGCCATTATTTTATCTGAAATTTTATGGTAGGGATAAATTAATAAAGGATTTTGCATTATTTAAAAAGATAAATCAAATATCAAAGAAGAAAGGGCATATTAAGTACAAAGAAATGAAATAATCTTTATTATAATGAAGCTCAAAAATTAAGACAAAAATTTAAATTTGTAAACTGCATGCAAAAAATAAAAGATTGGCATCAAAAACCCTCAACACTTAAGCAAAGTATATTTACAGTTATCGTTTAAAAAACAAAAGTTAAAATTTGAAGAATAGATTTTAATGAAAATAATAATACAAATAATTTATATATATCCATGGATAATATATATATATAATTATTTAGTTCCATCTGAAAATTGAAAACTGCAAGAGATATTTGTAGACTAATAAAAATTTATTTTATGCTGATATTGACTTAATTTTATAGATGAGTGTACCAGATAGTTATAAAAAAATTTTTTTGAAATACAAAAATGGATCTTTCTTTTGCCATTTTAAGAATATAAAATCTAAGTATTTTTTTCTGGAAAAAAAATTGTCTACAAAATGATGATAAAGAATCTAATTATAGCAGTAATATACATATCACATTACAAAAAAAAGTAGAATATAAAAGTGACTTTTAAATATTTATAAATTTTAGCAACAGAATTGTTGAAGTAGCAGAAGAAATAGATCTTGCAAAAAATTAGATATCTTTTTATACAATCAAATGTTCTATTGATTTTATTTTAGAGTGAAACTGCATATGTTATAAATTATAACAGAGGCAAAACATTCCACACAGTGATACCATCTAATGCAACCCAGAGTAATCAATGGATGCAAGAAGGTTTGTGGATAAAGTCCTTATATACTGC
>JAQFVV010008835.1:0-21666 GCA_028023455.1 Epiperipatus broadwayi | reverse complement strand
TTGAATATTATATATATATATATATATATATATATATATATATATTGTACCCTCACTTCTCGATATATGATATAACTTAAAATATGACTAGCTCAATTAAATCATTATGCTCAGCTAAAAATATGTATAAATATCTTTAATATATTTTATAATACTATATCTTATTAGATTTATTATAACTTATCAAAAATTAATATAGTTCAATATTATGTACTAATTAAATAAGTATTTATTAAAATCATGAGACTATGAAGTGAAGTTACAATTGGTAATTGAATTTACATTAAGCCAATGTCTTTCCAAGACACTGTCTCAATGGCATAAGAATACTATTACTTCTTTATTATTATCATTACTAACTCTACAGCACTCTTATGACTTTTATAAATGAACTATCTTTAATAATAATAGATAAATAAATCTCAATCTTTTGTTAAGGAAATATAATTAAAAAATCTCAGGTTTTCTAATTATCTTAAAGTAATAATAATTCGTGCAGATAGGAATGATAAGGGATTTACTATCAAACCTAAATACACCTAACTTATTCTAATAACAATAATTAACAATAATAATAATTAGTGTATAGCTTAATCTTATCTATTTTATTGTACTATTAATCATTAAGAAAATAAGTAACTCATATACATGTCTTTCATTTCCATATAGTATCTTAATTTTAACATATCCTAAAGTCTTATAATTTAACAATCTGTGGCAATAAATAATATTATACTCTTATATTGTGCATTATAATTATTTTGTGACTATTGTAATATTATATGTTAATGTCAACCAATTTCTATAAATTATATTAATAAAATATTGTATTTCTTTCTCAAATAATAAAATAATAAATTCATATTGTGCAAATATTATGTACATTCAAATTATCTGTTGTCAAATGCTGTGGTGTAAAATAATGAATTCAACACATTTTTAAAACAACTTAACAAATTTATTTACATCAACTTTAACAAATAAACTTATTTACACTATTTACATTACAAATGGAACTAAAGAAAATAAAACAAAAATAAGAAAAATAATAATACAAGTTTTTTTTTTACACTGTTACTATTTCCATAATCATAAATAGATAATTTATACACTTCTTAAAATGTTCTATCAATAACATTTAATTAAGTTTATGACTTTAAATTTTAATAAACATCATTTGTCCTCAGTTAATACAAGAAAAGGTTTTATGTGAAATATCATTCATGTAGCATATATGTAAATAAACAAACTTTAATAATTAAAATGCTACTTCACTTAAGTATTACTGCTATTTATATTATAATGTACTAATATGTACTACATTTACTATCAATATTACTCAAATATTAATTAATGTATAAGCTGATATAACTTTGTAATTGATTATAATTATTTATTTCATTCCGATATAATGTCATACTACATGTCTTATCAAAATATGCAATACGTATATGTTCTTTTAAAATAATATTTTAAATTATTCAACAATTTCAAATTTTATAAAGTATTATCAAATAAAATTCTATGATTTTTTTAATATTTAAATCATTGCTTTTCTTTACTTGTTATTCTTATTCCTTCCTAAAAACTTCTATCTACAAAAGTCATTTTAACCTTATTTAACTTCAGAAAAAAAAAAATAGATGACTAATTTAAAAAAAAAAAATAATAATTATCCAAAATCTCTTATCCCTCATCATCTATATACGATAAGCCTTCAATCAAAATATAAATTTCTATGTAAAATTAACTTACTTATCTAATAAAAATAAAAAATAAAATATAGATTTTTATTATATCTCTTACTAACTTGAAAATAAAATAAATAACTTACAATAATATCATAAATCTAATTCCTAATATTGTAACAGAAACATTAAAATTTATTCACGAAAGAATCATATAATTGTTTCTAGATTTCTCATATTATGCTGTATTAAATTTACATCATAAATTTAAAGTATGCATATTAAAATAAAACTGCTATTATTAATCTTATGCGTGTATATTCTTTAAATATTTATCCATACATTCAACAATCAATAACATTTGGTTGATCTAAAGAAAACATAGCAAATATATCAAATCATTATTATTACATAATTTTTTACCATAAATGATACTTTAATGTACAGTCTGTCACACGATGTCCTCCAGGATTACAGTTTCAAAATAATTTCACATTTACACTCAACAATTATTCTTTAAAATATTACGTGTTGTATAATTATAAAATAAACTTTATGCAATGAAAAGTTATATTAATATTTAGTTATTATTTAAAAAAAAAATGTAAATGTACCTTTCCTATCTTTAATAAATCAATAATTAATTAAATATTTATGTTAGTTAATAAATAAAAACATATTACATAAAATCCAACGGTGTCTTCTTTTCACCATAATTGTTCTTTTTCCTAGGCACAAATTTTCACCAAACATTACTTCCTTTTCCGGTACATCACGTGTTTTTTAAAAGTTTTTATAGAATAAATGAAAACGTTCTTTTTTTTAAAAAATAAAATAAAAGTCAAAGTTAATTCCACCATAAAAATAAAATAATAATTAAAATAGTTTATGGAATCCGGAGTCATTTCTTTTAAAGGAAAAAAAAAAATATTATTATTTAAAAGTTATTATTTTTTAGAATTAGTCTATAGTTTATAAAGTTCTTATTTAATTATTTTAAATTGATTTGGATATCCACGTATATTTGATTTGCGCATTCCTTAACAAATATCTAGGTAAGATTAATTTTAGATTCTTCTGTACGACCAGCGTTCAGACTTTACTAATATAATAATTTTATTTATAGGTATTTCTTTACCCATTAAATTTCCAATTTATTTGCCTTTTAAAACTGTCAAAATTTAGTCTTTTAAACCACAAAGACTTTACAAGACAAGTATTTATGTAATCATTATTATTTACCATCCTTACTAAGTTATATACTTAGATTTATAATTTACAAATACTTTCTTCATAAAGAAGTATTTCTCTTTCTTTTAAAAATCTGTTTTATAAAAATTAATTACAATCAGCTTTTAAATTTATATAAGGTCCAACATATTACTTTTATGCATCTAGTAGCTCTCCTAGTTAATCCAGCGTTTGTTAAATTTTTAGTATAAAGTCTCCAATACATTTTATCCTTATACGAAGTTTTCATGACTATTTGATAGTAAATTGAGCTTCAATAGAAACGATCAATAGGAAATCATAATTAAAATTAGCACTGCATATTTATCGGTAAACTTTTATAAATTATTTAAAAAAAACTACTCTCTTATAATTTTAAAACGATTATGAGAGCGTCTATAATTTTACTTAGCTATCTCAAATAGCACATTTTACTTTAAAAATTACAATCACAATCCCCCTCCAAACAATTGAACCTTGGTTTTATACCGGAAGAAACTCCCCACTTGATTGGTGAATTAAACAATCAACTTGCTAGCTTATTTACATATTTTACCAACAAGACAGAATTAAAAATAAATAATGACTTATTTAATATTTATTATTTATCACATTATTAAATTCTTAAATTAATCTTTATCGTTTATTTAAATCCATTAAACATTTTTAAAAATATACTTTCTTACTTTATTTCACTTTTAACTTTTATAAGATTATTTTTATAAACAAATTAAGTCTATTTTTATTCGTTATATTTTTATGCAGTATTTTAAAAATCAGATTTAATATTCCACATTAATTATCTTTATTTTTATCTCATGATAGCCAATATAATATTTATAAATTTTATAACAGAATTTTAAAATAGTTTTACAACTTTACTAAAAAAACTCACAAGCATGTGTGTATGTGTCTAACTAACATCTGTTTTACAACAAAGTACAAACGCTTGTAATAATCTAAAAATAAACTAACAATTCATTTTTTAAAAATAAATATTTTTAAAATAAATAATATCTTATAACAATTTTTAAAATAATAATTCGATATTATTAAAATCAAATATTAATCTTCTATCATGTACTACTAATAATTAAAATATTTATATTCATTTATTAAATATTAATTTTTATCAACAATAAATATATGCATTTAATTTTAACTTGTTTTTTTAAAACCTTTAGCTTTAAACATTTATTTATTAAATTTATTAATGCAGTATTGATCATGGCCAGTTTTCCCAACCATATACTATTATCATTCCCATTGAAACGTCTCTCTCAAACATCAGCACAATTTTCACATATCAAATATTCATAGATTACTTTAATTACACTTTTTGAAAGATTGTTATAAACAAAATTAACATCATATAGCTAAATATATCTTAAATTTAAAATTTTTTTAACAGATTGACACAACAATTTATGGAGACCCATACAAAAGGGCACAATATATATATATATATATATATATATATATATATATATATATATATATATATATATGAGAATATATATATATATATATATATATATTCTCATTTATCTTAGTTAATATTACAAAGTCAATCATTTCATGTTTGTCTGATTCCGTCATAAAAATCTAAATAGATCGTATTTTATCGTTTGGTTCAGAATAATTCGTCTTGGATATTTTTCTTAAACTCCCATAAAATGAAGAGAATAAACTTCATTGACCGATTTAATTGAATATTGTTTTGATTTGTATAAATATCAATTATAATCATATGTTTTAATTGTTGCCGGTCAATTTTTATTCAATTGTTTAAAATTTCAAACAGATTGTATTAATACTCACAGGTGAATAAACATCCAATAGAAACTTGATATGTCTTTTATGTAATGTGGTTGGACATTGTAGAGTTAGAGATGAGCTAATAGAGTGTTGATATTAAACTCCAGTGAAGTATTCTATTTTAAAACGTAAACGAAGCACTAATTAAGCATCACTTTATTGGAAGATGATTTATAAATTATTTATAAATTATTTTGTAGCTTCTTAGTAAACCATAGACATATATTAATTTGTTTAAACATTTAAGTGAGTGCATAAATTTTCAAAGTGTTTATAAAATTATAATAAAACCAGTGGATGCCAACAGAAAATTATTAATTAAAGATTGAAGTAGAAAGAATTGTATATCGCTTATTGACATGAGTGTTTATCTTTCTATTTAGCGTTTATTAAAATATATATATATATACTTGAACCCAAATATATATATATATATATATATATATATATATATTTGGGTTCAAGTATTATTTTGTTTTGATATTTAAATAATGTCTATATGTAAAAAAATGTTTTGTAAAGTACTATTACAGGTACTTAGAAGCTTATCCATTAAGTTAAAAAGGCAGCATCTTTAAATAATAAAGTAGATTTAAATTACTATAACAGTAACAGGCTAATAAAATATATATTGGAATCTGTTTTAGTTATTAATTAGATTTGATTTTGATTAGATTGCCAATCAAGTAGTTAGCCTAATCCTATATTATTGTTTAGGGCAATAGTAGTTGATTTCACTGCTCTTTGCAATTTATGTTGTAATTGTGATGGATTTGTTGATGTCTGGAGCAGATAGTCTCATTATTCCTTCATTTCACATATAACTTAAGTAAATTAAACTTTAAGAGAGATTATTTGTGCTTTGTGATGGTTTATTACATAACGGCAACCCGATTGAGCTAGACCAGATTAATTTAAATTAGATTTTTAGATTTTTTTTTATCAGATCAGATTGATCATCCTAACCATCACCTACATCCATCAATTCAATCAGTTACAAATTGGCACCAACATTTTGGGCCTTCTTTTTTCAATTGAAATGGAATACAGCATTCAACAATTTCGACGGTTACAATATATATATATATTGTACCAATCGGAATGAAAGTGAAGATCAAATCTAACTGCAAAAACAATATCTGCACTACAAGGGTGCCATCTAGGAATTTGAGCCTAGAAAAATTTATAGAGTAGGCAGATACGCGCTGTTAAGATTCCACTTTATTTAAATATTCCGATCGTTAGCCCAAGTCACTAGCTCAGCAGAGACGCAGAGATAAAAATCTATAAATTTTATATCTTAAATATCACAGAGTAAAAGCCACTGCCAGAAATTAACATATAAAAATATTTATTTACGCACATATAAAATAATATTTAAATTTTGAGGAATAAGTTTAACATTTTAGATTTTTATATTAACTTTTAATTTTACATTTAACTAAGTTTCAATGAGTTTAATTATTATTTAGATAGTCAAGTATGAATAGACTACATAGATCTGCATTTGAAAAGAGAATATTCTTCCCTGATTTAACCTTAGGCAACAAATTTCGCAACCAAATTGGCGCCAATCCATCTGATACTTTCATGTATTCAATGTAGCATGATACGACAACACAAAATACTATATTGTCAGGAATGTACATCTGAACAATAAGTAGAAATAGAGAAGACATTGACTCTCCACCAACAGGAATGTGACATCTGTTGGCAAGTAGAACAATAAACAAAAAACTCCATAGGAATGGACTGCGGTCTTCTGCCAACTTACAAACCCATCCATAGGCAAACAGAGGGTGTGTGGCGTATATCTATAATCCTGCCCATAGCGGACCTCATACTACATCTACTAATTACACAAATATATCCAATCCATTGAACCAATTCAACTACGAAATGAATAACCTAAGATTACCCTCCCTTAATACAACTTTACAAAACTATATAGCCATTCACGCCCGACATAATTTTAACATTTAAATACGTTCACACAGATTTGTTTAAAAATGTTGGGTATAGATCGATTACATAGATTCCACGGTCAAAAACATTTCAAAATAAACATAAACGATCAAAATACAAAATTATTGATACCGACAATCGCAGAGGGAAACTTATAAGTAACCCAATAGTAATCACCATAAGATACTTGCGTTGTCACCAATAACTTAAAAGACATCCGAATAAATACATTTTAGATACTCATCGTAAGGTATCATTATTTATCGAATGTCTATATATTTTGATCAAATATGAAAACCAAAATATAATTAACCGCAAACAAATCCATGCAAGCGTCTATAAACAACTTAAATTTCATACATTTAAATAATCTTTACAATCAGAAAAAAAAAATAAATGGAAATGATGTTTATCAATCGGAAAACATATAAAATTAAACATTATTAATTTGATTTAAAAACTTACAAAAGTCAGATAAGAGTCCGTTTTAAAATTTCAGTTTTCTTGTTTATCAATTTGTAAAACTTGACGAAAGTTCTTAATTGATTTTAACAATTGTTCATTTCATATAGCTTATGGTAGAAGAGTCCAGGCCTCTGCTTTCAATTCCTGCGGTGCCTCCGTTGGAAGGTAATGTTCTGGAGATGGCAATAGCTGGTTCAAGGTATCACAGTCTTTTCATTTTTTCTTTTTTTATAGAGTGTGTGGTATGTGCATCATACCACATCTCTCAAACACACAACGCTGGAACTGTCAGGAAAAAACTGTATTTCCCTTTTTATATTATCCACAAGGATTCAATGAACAAAACGTCTCTAGTCGATCACTTTCGTTAGGGTCCGAGCCAAGGCTTAGTGCTTCCATTGGTCAAGCTAAAATTTCTTTCTTCTCTTATCTAACTTTTCATCTGACTTTTTAATTACACAGCTTTTAGATAATTAATAAACAATCATTTCCATTTACAGATTACAGGAATTAATTAATACCTGTTTTTATTTTAACTTACGTTATTTTTTTATTAAAATATTTTTATATTTAATCTGGCATTTTTTTATTTAAAAAAATACATTCAGATACTTTTTTTTTTGTTTATGAAAAAAATACTTTTAAAGTTTAGCATCTGTGCGAATGTATATACGTATAACAAACATTTTTAATTTTAGCGTTTAGTTTTTTACTCTTATTTGCGAACTTGTAAGTTTTTATTTTAAATTAATGTAATGACATATTTATGTATCGTTACATATCAGTAAACTTCCTCAAAAAACAAAAACATTAAAAAAAAAAAGACTTTACTTAGTGTTAGTAATTACGTTACATAAATTTGTTATATATGAAATTTCAAAAGGACAAAACTTTTTTTAAAAGACAAAACAGTAATTACAAATATAATGATAAAAAAAAAAGTTGACTGATGATTCCTTACTACCAGCTAAATTTCTGCCCCCTCCCTTCCAAGTTTCATTTCTCCTACCTTTAAGTATTATTTAGGCAAGTTAAATGATTAGATTTTAAACAAGACTTTTAAAAAAAAAAGATTTATATTTATTAATTACATTTTATTTATTACTTTTTATTCCTCGAATTTATCTCTATATATGCACAATTTTCCGACTGGCAGTACCTTTAAGACAAAATTTCAAAGTGTAACTCCACGTCAATACAACAAATCTATTTATACTATTTCAGAAAAAAAATTTACGGGCATGATTCACTTTTAAAATTCTCAGGGCACTCGTGTTTATTAAAGATCGGCCCAAGTTGGGTAGCCAGTGTGTACCAATCGGAATGAAAGTGAAGATCGAATCTAACCGCAAAAACAATATCTGCACTACAAGGGTGCCATCTAGGCATTTGAGCCTAGAAAAATTTATAGAGTAGGCAGATACGCGCTGTTAAGATTCCACTTTATTTAAATATTCCGATCGTTAGCCCAAGTCACTAGCTCAGCGGAGACGCAGAGATAAAAATCTATAAATTTTGTATCTTAAATATCACAGAGTAAAAGCCACTGCCAGAAATGAACATATAAAAATATTTATTTACGCACATATAAAATAATATTTAAATTTTGAGGAATAAGTTTAACATTTTAGATTTTTATATTAACTTTTAATTTTACATTTAACTAAGTTTCAATGAGTTTAATTATTATTTAGATAGTCAAGTATGAATAGACTACATAGATCTGCATTTGAAAAGAAAATATTCTTCCCTGATTTAACCTTAGGCAACAAATTTCGCAACCAAATTGGCGCCAATCCATCTGATACATTCATGTATTCAATGTAGCATGATACGACAACACAAAATACTATATTGTCAGGAATGTACATCTGAACAATAAGTAGAAATAGAGAAGACATTGACTCTCCACCAACAGGAATGTGACATCTGTTGGCAAGTAGAACAATAAACAAAAAACTCCATAGGAATGGACTGCGGTCTTCTGCCAACTTACAAACCCATCCATAGGCAAACAGAGGGTGTGTGGCGTATATCTATAATCCTGCCCATAGCGGACCTCATACTACATCTACTAATTACACAAATATATCCAATCCATTGAACCAATTCAACTACGAAATGAATAACCTAAGATTACCCTCCCTTAATACAACTTTACAAAACTATATAGCCATTCACGCCCGACTTAATTTTAACATTTAAATACGTTCGCACAGATTTGTTTAAAAATGTTGGGTATAGATCGATTACATAGATTCCACGGTCAAAAACATTTCAAAATAAACATAAACGATCAAAATACAAAATTATTGATACCGACAATCGCAGAGGGAAACTTATAAGTAACCCAATAGTATTCACCATAAGATACTTGTGTTGTCACCAATAACTTAAAAGACATCCGAATAAATACATTTTAGATACTCACCGTAAGGTATCATTATTTATCGAATGTCTATACATTTTGATCAAATATGAAAACCAAAATATAATTAACCGCAAACAAATCCATGCAAGCGTCTATAAACAACTTAAATTTCATACATTTAAATAATCTTTACAATCAGAAAAAAAAAATGGAAATGATGTTTATCAATCGGAAAACATATAAAATTAAACATTATTAATTTGATTTAAAAACTTACAAAAGTCAGATAAGAGTCCGTTTTAACATTTCAGTTTTCTTGTTTATCAATTTGTAAAACTTGACAAAAGTTCTTAATTGATTTTAACAATTGTTCATTTCATATAGCTTATGGTAGAAGAGTCCAGGCCTCTGCTTTCAATTCCTGCGGTGCCACCATTGGAAGGTAATGTTCTGGAGATGGCAATAGCTGGTTCAAGGTATCACAGTCTTTTCATTTTTTCTTTTTTTATAGAGAGTGTGGTATGTGCATCATACCACATCTCTCAAACACACAATGCTGGAACTGTCAGAAAAAAACTGTATTTCCCTTTTTATATTATCCACAAGGATTCAATGAACAAAATGTCACTAGTCGATCACTTTCGTAAGGGTCCGAGCCAAGGCTTAGTGCTTCCATTGGTCAAGCTAAAATTTCTTTCTTCTCTTATCTAACTTTTCATCTGACTTTTTAATTACACAGCTTTTAGATAATTAAGAAACAATCATTCCATTTACAGATTACAGGAATTAATTAATACCTGTTTTTATTTTAACTTACGTTATTTTTTTATTAAAATATTTTTATATTTCAATCTGGCATATTTTTATTAAAAAAAATACGTTCAGATACTTTTTTTTTTTTTGTTTATGAAAAAAATACTTTTAAAGTTTAGCATCTGTGCGAATGTATATACGTATAACAAACATTTTTAATTTTAGCATTTAGTTTTTTACTCTTATTTGCGAACTTGTCAGTTTTTATTTTAAATTAATGTAACGACATATTTATGTATCGTTACAATATATAAATATATATATATATATATATTGTGACCCTGTGTTATTGTGCATGATACTATTTAAATGCCTTATTTAAATGTTTATGCTATTTTTTAAAAAAATAAAAGAAAAATGAAGCATAAGATTTATTGTGTTATAAAAAAGATGTGCGAATTATGCTATTCAAATTTTCTTAATTGATTTAATTAGTCTATTCACATAACTATAAGAACTTAGTATAATATTTTAATGGCAAAAAGATTATTGTAATAGATAGCTTTAATATTCAATAACTAAATATGCATATAAGATGAGAACTGGAGTTTAGCTCATGCTTAGTTTAAAAAAAAATAAAGCTAAGTAAAAGTGTAAGACTGATTAAAGCAAATCTTTATGTTTAGAAAATTATAAACTAGTTAATGAATTTATTAATGATATAATTTTATTGTTAAATTAATTATTAGAATTGATTAATAATTTGTTTGAATTATTGTATTAATAGAGATCAAAATAATTAAATAAGGTTAGTTTATTTAAAAATATATTGAAGTTAGTTACAAATGCTCAGATTAATTAATAAACAGATTAAATTAAAAAGAATATAAAGTAAGTTCTGGTATGTGTGTGTATGATTTTTATGTATGCATGTTGATTTCTTAAAATGTTATTTATTATAAGTGAATTTAATTTGAGTTTATTTATTTATTTAAAATAATTTATGGTTATTTGAGGATTAAAAATATTTAAATTAGATGAGTGTAAAAGATTATTATAAACAAAAATGATAGTTTTTAAAGGTAATAATTTAAAAATAATAATTGTATTATTCATTTTATTGTTTTTTTATTATTAAATAAGTTTAAAAGTAAAAGGTCAATTAAAAAAAAACTAATGAAAATTTTTAAACTATTATGTGACAACTGGAAATAGAGAAGTGCTATGTAATTTCTTAATTTAGTTCCTGGTTGTTGTGTACATAATTAAAGATAGAGGTCAGAAATAAAAGTATGGCTAATTAAAATGCCCATCAAAATAGAAATGGTATAAATAGGGGATTTTTAGTGTGTGTAGGTGTTTGCAGCTCTCAAGTCAGCTCAGTTCAGGTCTTCTCTCTCTTTGTGTTTTTCCTGTTTGTTTTATTCAAAGAATCCTCAACAAGAAAGCATTAAAATTTAGTTTCAATTTTTATTCTAAATTAAAAGTGATATTTTTTATAAACTCTTATTATTTGTTATGTGTGCATAGAAAACAAGAAGGTATTAAGTTTTTTTATGTTTTAGTATAATCAGAAATCTTTCAAAGAAATTAGAAAATTGCCTAAGAAAATCTGATATTGGCTATTGAGTCAGTATAACCAACTGTGTGTGACACAACACCTAAAAAAGAGAAGATAGTATCTTTTCCATTATCTTTTCAAAACTATATAACAAACTTTGTACTGGACAATTTCTGTTATTTATTCCTTATGTTTGTGAAATAATATTACAATTCACTGTCAATAGAATTTAAGATTTAAGTTAAAATTAAAGAAAGAAATGTTTCAATGAAAATTAACTTTGTCTAATTCAGAAATCATTAACTCTTGATAATTAGAGTAATAATAATTTTATTTTAAAAATTCTCTTAATAATGATATTGAATCCTGATTTGCAAATTTTGAAAATATGAAATTAATTTTATTCCAATAAATATCTGAGAAATTATTTATATTAATGATTCCAAGAGAATATTTTTAATGTGGAATGAGTTGATGAATTGATATAAAGTCTTTAAAAATATTACTTCAAATAAACAATAATAATAAATAGAAAAACACTTCTACATTCAAAAATATTGCAGAATGTGAAAGCTATTAAAACTGATCATTTTAGAATGGAAAAGTAATTTATTAATTACTATCATTAGTTAACTTTAAATGAATAAATTTATAACTTAAATAGCAATATAAAATGCTCTTTGAGAGTAAATGACCTGTTAATTTTCAATATATAACCATGGAAAAGGTTAAAGAACATATCTCTAATAACACAATTGATGCTGGGATAAAAATAATAAAACAGGATATAGTAAATTATATCAAATATACATCTACATGGATGAAAAGGTATTTGAATCTAGTGCAGTAATTCTGTAAGTCTAGCTGTTTTGTGATACATTTGTTCCCAGAAGTTCATGAATGCTTGTGTTCTTTGAAATTATAACAAATTATTGATGCATTGCTTCTAAAACTGATTCACCATCCAAAGGATATTATTTTACCGCTGCAAGTACTCACCACAGATAATATCAGATAAAGAACTATAGGTGTTTATAAATAATAATTTCTACATATTTTTTATTATTTCTTTTGATATTATGCATTTTATTCTTATATTCATTAATGTAAAATTTATATATTTATTTATTTTACTTTAGCTTAAAATAAATTATATATAATATACATGTCCAGGTAAAAATACCTATTTCTTTACGTTTCTAGTAGTATTTTATTAATACACAATATATCTATTTATGGTACCAACACATGGTTTATCAGAAGCTCATAAAATTTCAACTATTATAATGCACATAGTAATGTCATGTTATATATGACTTGCTTTATTAACTATTATAATATAATAATTTTATTATGAGGTTATTAATATGACAAGGTATTTATTATTAAAATAATTAGTAATTTTGCATTGCTATTGATGTTCACTTTAGTTTTAAACTTTTATGCTGTTATTATCCAGATATATGTATTTGTTACTATTTGTGAAATTTTATTGTGCTATTTAATGTATTTTTGACTTGTATTTATTTGTTAGTTTTGTACATTATTAATGTATGTATTTTAGAGATAGAAAATTTATTTTTCTAGTGTTTCAGTGATAATTTTCTTTATTTTGCTATGGTTATTCCAAGGATATATGCAAATCCCATTTTATAATTGTGGGATGCATGTGGCTTTATTAATGTTATGTACTAATTGTATTGTCCATTGGAGGATTTGGGAATTGCTTGCCCAAATGCTCAACATTTTCTTCATGAGAAGATTATTTTGATATTTATTATTGTCTTTTGTACTTATCTAGATGAGCTAGATCCTTAGGCAGGTTTTCATTGGTTTATATTCCATTTTCCATGTGTTAGGATCTTGTCCACACATATATTTACTTAGGAAAATGTGTTGGAATATGGTATTTCTTATTTCCCCATTATGTAGTTGTGGCTCTGAGAAACCTTTCCTCATGAAAATATCTAGTTTATATTTTACCATGTGAGGTGTAGTCAATGTATGTGTTAAAATTGTTATGATAATTGATGTTAGAATTTGAAGTGTATAGTCACTTTAGGGATACTTGTCTATTCATAGTGTATAGTAAAGTAATAAACATCACCTGATCACCATATCTTATGCTTGTGTATAACTGTTATTAAAACAGACAAAACTATATATATGTGTTGCCACTCAGTGCAAGCCAAAGTAATCAATGGATACCAGAAGGCTTGTGCATAAAATTTCCATCTAGTGCCTGCTCATCCAATATTCCCAGACTAGTTTCAGATGGTCGCCTTCATCAGTAAGGAGCCTTGAATCTGAGAACACTGCAACTAAATCTTATGATCTAATGCAACCCTCCAGCAACCACCTTTTATCTCTACTTAACTACAAACTGAGACTTAAATTGAAAACACTATATTTTCAATTTGAGCTCATTAGCCTATATAGTCATATAGGTCTGAACTCAGTTTAGTATCTATAAATTTGGTGTCTTTGGTTCATTAATAACTATAGCCATCACTACCCTATTAGGCAGGATTGGTTTTAAGCCAATAAACATCACATGATCACCATTTATTATGCTTGATTATAACTATTATTAAAACAGGAAAAACTCTCTATACATATTGTCATTCAGTGCAAGTCAGAGTAATCAATGGATACCAGAAGGCTTGTGCATAAAAATAGTGCCTACTCATCCAATATTCTAGACTAGTTTCTGTCCCATGGCCTTTGTCAGTGAGGAGCCTTGGATCTGAGATCCCTGCATCTGGATTTCAGGATCTAATGCAACCCTCCAGAAGCCACATTTATCTTTACTTAACTACAAAACTATGAGGCTTAAATTATTATGACTTGCATTGAGTGGCAATATGTATAGAGAGTTCTATCTGTTCTAAAGTAAAGTAATATAAGTATTGTACAGTTGTGTGTTGCAGCAGTTTACAAAAAAACCAACAAATATTATGCTATTCTCATACATTAACATTAAATTACTAACATAAGAGATGCACATATTTATTATTATTATCATCACCATCCAGAAGTAGTTTGCCAATGAATTGGTAAGACAATTAAGGATTAAATAAAATTTTATGTGGACATGGAAAAAATGTAGAATGTTGTGTGCATGGCTTCTGAAAAGTTCCACAATTTTATTGTTGTTATATTAACAAAATTCCAGACAGTAGTTTTCTTATTCATTTTTTGTATGATAATTAATATTATCATGGCAATCTGCTAGAAATGGTTAAGGGTTAAGCTTCCTAATTATATTTTTAATGCTGGAAAATGGATAATTATTAGATAATATGCTAATCAATAGTATCCAAATGCACATGAAAATATATCTCAGATATTATTGCACATTGTATTTTTAAAAGTATTAGTAAACGTTATTTTATAAAAATAGCATAGCATGAAGAATATGTTTAAAAGTAAGTCAACGGGATAGTAAAATATTTTTGCTTTAAAATAAGTGTATCATAAAAATAAAATAATGTTTGGCCAAATTAGATGTTTTGCCAAAAAGTAAAAAGTTTAAGTTAACAAAACCATCCAAATATTTGTAGAAATAATTGATTAGTTTGCAAGTGGATAAAGGATTATTTTTGTTTATTATTTGTGCATCTTATACAACAAAACCGCGTCTATGTTTGCAGATGATGTTTTTTTTTTTTTTTTGTAAAAGTTTGTTATTAAATCTTGTGTAAAGTGAACTTGATGTCAACTCTCGATGAATCTTATTATTAAAATTTAGTCTTTGTCTCATATATGATTTCTTGAGTACTGGATTATTAATTATGTTATAGAAATCTTGGTTTAAATCAAATAAACAATCTTCATATGATATAGATCCAAACTTAAAAATTCAAAGTTGCATAAGAATTACAATTCCAAAAGTTGAAGTTGCATTTGAAATAAAAGTATTTAATTGATTTATTTTAAATTAATTTTTCATTTAAGACAGCCTATTATTTAATTATTCTACAAATAAGGATTACATTATTTCAGAAGTTGATTTTAAATTATGTTGTTGATAAATATTATAATGGCACAAAATGTACCCATTTACTTCTAGATACTCCAATGTTATCCTGGGTAAAGATTTTGATTTTTCCATATTATATTGTTTTATGCATTTGTTAGTTAAATTAAATATTTCTTTAATTAATTAATTATTATTATAATATATTGGAAATACATTAATTTATAAAAGTGAATGTCTCCTTTAGTCTATTACGATGTCATTCATTTATTCAACAACATATGACAATTAATACTTAAAATTATTATATAAAAAACCGTGAGGTTATCAAATATTATTTTATGACTATCAAAATTAATTTTTATTATTGCAAATATTAATAGCATTACACTAACAAATAAATTATAGTTAATTGTATTATAAGAATAGTGCATTTAACTCTTACTTTATAAAAAATTATTTCAGATCAGATTGTGACAGTAAACTTTATTTTGTAATTAACATTTGTTTTTCAAAATATATAAGAGGTTATGGTAGAAGAAATTCGTTTTAGGATTGTATATGATATGCAAAGTATCTATGCTATTTGCAGATGCATTTTTAATGTGGAGAAGTTTGGTTGATTTAAAAATTGTCTATAAAAATAAGTGAGGTTTAGCCTCTTTTTAATTTGTTTGCTATCAATACGCATTTGTCATTTTTATTTCCCTTTTAGTTTAATGAATGCTTTAGTAGAAAATATAATTATAACACCTAATCCACTGGGATTAGCTGGAAATCATCATCATCAGTGTGATAGTGTAATGCGCTGTAGCCCACTATCCCTCAGGGTTAGAATATATATCATTCTAAATGTCCTGTCAATTTAAACTACAATATAGTTTTATATTTCCATTTACTGTGTGAATACTAAAAACTTAAAAAATAATAGAAATAAAACTTGGTTTTATATTAAATGCTTTTGTTGACTGTGCACTAAAAATAAAAAAAAATTGTGTATTCCACAAAACAATTGCCATTTTTAGATTTAACTAGAAATAAATGCAAGCAGTGTCCATAAATTAATTAAATCAATCTCGTTTTTTATAACAAGGGATTAATTTAATTATTTTCTGGATATGACATTCTTTTTTATATCAAGTTAAATATACAAACTCTAATTATGGTTGAATAAATATTTTTTTTTCTTTTTACTGCATGGTCAATAAAAACATTTAATAAAAAATATATTTCTATTATTTCTTAATACGCCTTTTAAAAATTTGAATAGGTTGAAATTTTATTTACAACGGTTTTGCATTCTTTTTTCAATTTTTTTTGTTACCTGTTTAATAAAAAAATAAATAATATAATGATTTATTTCTCTAAGTTCAAGAATTAGTAGCAATATAATTTGAATGTGTGATTCATGAAGCTTAAGTTCATCTCTTAAGCCATAAGAATGCTCAGTAAATAATAAGTTATTTTTAGAACTGTCTGTACATACAGATATTTAAAAAATCAATAACTTCATTTTTTCCAAATTGTTAATGTAATTAATAATTTACTTTTATATTACTGTAATAGTAGAAGATAAAAATAATGTATATAGTGTAACAGAAATTAATTTTAAAAACTAATCCGCTTTATTGATATTATTTTATTCAATGTTTGAGTTAAACTTCTTCCTAATGTATATTTACTCACATTGCAAAATGTTATAAAAGTAGATTTAATAATTTCTTTTAAATTGTATTTCCACAAAGTTTAGAATCAGAGATGAATGATTTTAAAATATTTCCACAAAATAAGATCTGGACATGCAAACCAATTTTTTTCTAATATATGTGACAGAGCACAAATGTTACATCCCAAAACAATAGGGTTAAAGAGTAAGTTAATGCAAGAGATAATAATAACAATAGTAATAGATAGAACTTACAATATTTAAATGATAATATTTTTATGTCTATATTTATCTTTTTTATTTTGCACAATTTTATGTGTATATGAAATTTAACGAGTCTTTTGGTTTTTATTATGATATATTATACCGGAATCACCTCAAAATCAAACCTGAGATGGTGCAGCAAATTATTGCACCAGTTAGTGGTTTAAGTATCACCCCATTATGTCGGTCATCAAATTATTGTAATGGAATGGTATGAAGTGGGTGTACAGACTTCATCCATGGTGAACCTGGGTGATGGCCAATCTTCATAATCATCATCCCATAGTAAGGTAGTCAAATTATTGTAATAATATGGAATCACAGAAACTATTAAGCAGTTGGTGTTGTACCATAATCTTAGCATCTATACACAAATACCTGACCCATTATTATGTAGTTATAATTAACTGTTGGTGTTTTATTACTCAAGATGAGATGATTAATATTCATCTCTTGGAACATCATATAGTTCTCATGTTTATAAAGTTGGCCTATAGGTCTTAGAGTAGTGTCACCTGTGATGGGAAATTAACTACTATACTACCTCATAAAAAGTTATATGCACTGTTATTCTGTGCATATTTGTCCTGCTATATAAATAATTTCTGCTGATAATATTATTCCCATTCTACTTCAAAGGCATGAAAGAGAACTAAAACCTAAATGCATATTCAGTCACTAGATGATTGCCACATATACCATAAACAAATCTCTATGACTGAGATCTTACATATCATAACTAAAATTACATTTTCATATTTTTACTGTGGTTCATAATGTATTTTTTTTTATCTAATGATGATTTATGAGCAATATTTATAAGAAGTTTTTTAGTGGATAAATACACACATATACGTGGATTAATTTCAACATCTGATTCATGTTTATTTCAATATTACAAAATAATATGTAAATTCCCAAAACAATAAATTAAAATAAAATTAATTACAGAATTACTAAACATTTAATGATTAATAATAGAAAAAAAATGACAATCGTCCCACATTTTTTAATTATGGTATTTAAATGCCATTTTACCTAGCTAAATAATTTAATCCCTTATGACATTCATGTAGTTAATAAACAAATCAAAAAATGCATACAAACATATATATATATACTTTATCTTGTCAGTAATATTTTAATGTAACTATTGTCTAATTAATCTGTTTCCATTTACAGCTCTGACTAATTTCTACCTTTACTAAATCAATACTAAAATAAATAAAAACCATCTCTCATCTAGTTACTATTATCACTGCATACCTCCCTTTATCATTTTTATTTTAGATCTGTCCATTACTGTCATGCATCTATGTACATACAAACATTATCTAATGTTTAAACCTTTTCCAAAAAAATGTTTACATGAGATGTTCAACGAATATATAATATATATGTAATACCATTGATAAAGAAGTGAAATAAATATAGTAAAAAAAAAGCATGATAATAACATAATATTTAGAAATAACAAAACCCCTAATCATTAAGACCTATTTTAAAATTTGAGGGGAGAGAGAAAATTGAGAAAAAATGAAATGGCTATAGTTAATAAAATTTGGTTATATGTTACCAATTTCTTGAGATTCTGCATTTATGAAGTCTTGTTAATTAGCTCTTAAGCACACACTATGGACAAGTATATATATATATATATATATATATATATATATAACACATTGATTACCACGTGAACTTCCATGATAATAATCACAAAGAAAAACAACACAAAAATGTCTTTAAAACACACACTCCATACTTGCACATGAAGTTTTTTCAAATTAGTTTTGTCAATAATTATTGTTAAGATAATAACAAATGTATGGTATAGATATAAACTATTGATCTCTAAACTTATTTACAGACAATCCTGAATTTGAATCAGAGTAGGATTTCTTCAATTCCCTTACTCTCACATTTATTTTCCTAAAGTGGATGGAGGTATGAGGTATTGTAAACACTGTACTCATCACTTATTACATGGTCAGCCCTGGATGCCTTTCACTAGTTTCCCACTCAGATGACTGGTCTCCAGTGCAGTGACATCTGAAGCCCTTTGGAACAAAGCAATCTAGCATTTAGCACTGTATTTTTTTTAAAATTTTCCACAATAAAATATTCAAAATGGGTTTGTGACATTAGTCCAAAAATAATAATAATGCCTATGTTCTCAGATTCACTCTGGTATTTATTCATTTTGTTTCACTGACATCACTGGTCTTTTAATTACATTAGCCTCTTGATGGTAATATGTGATTAAAGGTATCTACATTTTTATCTTGGAACTATCAACTTATAAATTAATTAGTAGCTGAGTTCAAACTAGTTTGGTAGTCAAAATGATCATTAGCAGTCTCTTTGATTTTTCACATTTGTTAATAAGCCTCTCTCTTTTTTACTTTCTTTCTAGAATATTAACATACAAAAGTAGAAATAATATATAAATTAAAAAAAACAACTGTCTTACATGGAATGAATTAAATTTTGAAATATTAATTAAGTTTCTTCACTTTTATTAAGGCATCTAAGTTGGATTGTTGACACATGTATGTAGGCTCAAACACATAGCCAGAAGTGGATTTCTAATATATAGCTAAAATTAGCACAAATCTTGCATTTCATCCCCACTTCATTTTCTTTTCTGTATTCTGTCAGTGATTTTTAATCATATATATATATATATATATATTGGATTTATAAGTCTTTTTTGTTTATATATATATATATATATATAAACAAAAAAGACTTATAAATCCAATAAATAATATTATATTTCAACCAGAGGACTGGTTTTCATCAGAAAGAAAAAAAATACACAGTAAAATGGTGATAATCAAAAATTACACATTTGGTAAAAGATTAAAAGATTAAAAATTTAACAAAACCCCCCTTATTGGTCACAAAATCTAACACAGAATATCTACCCAATCAATGACAAAATTCAAACAAAAAAAAAACTACATTCCCTCCTAATCAAGCTTAAATTCTATTTAAATTAAAATAAATATAAAAATAAAAAATTAAAATATACATATGTGCATACATAGAAAAATTAGACTATGCTCACATACAAAAAATAGCTGTGCTCACATTAATATTCATTAAAAACTAAAATACTTATACATTTTAATCAAAAATTATAGTTAGTGCAAAGTACAATAATTTATAATAACTAATTATTTATCTATAAACCAATTAAACACATATATTAAACATCCATATAACCAATCTTTACATAAAAAACCTCATATAAGAAAATTTTCACATAAAAAATTCACATATAGAAATCATTTAGGAGACCAGGTAACCCAGAGATGTAATAGTTCCAGTGTTCAAATTCAATCCATGTGGTTCTAAGGTCTTGAATTTAAAAATAAAAAAACTCTCCTTTTGCTTCCTCTCTCCCTTGTAGAAGAAAAACCTTCCTGAAGAATCACTACATTTAAATCATCAATTGAATGATTCGGTAAGTTAAAATGTTTTGAAACCTGGTCTATCTTTATTCTTATGCAAAATGTCAAATCTATGATTTGTCATTCTGACATGTAAACTATTTTTGACTCACTATATACTGGTTTAAACATCTACTACACTCTATCAAATATATCAAATTAACACTTGTTTACACTGTAACATAATTAGGAATATACCATTTAAAATTACGATTCTTAGTACTAAAGACCCCTTTTGGTATAACAATATGTTTACATTAAACATCTTTTATCCTCACATGGAGAACATCCTTTTTCCTGTACAAGAACTACTAATAAAATTTGTTTTGACAAGTATATCTCTAAGTGATCTATGTTTTCGATATACAACCTTAGAGGTGGATCAGAAAAAATAGATTTTAAATAATCTGTGGACTGTAATATGTTAAAATGTTTCGCCAATATCCGGTTA